>CANNZV010002039.1:0-116414 GCA_947561585.1 Caprella mutica | reverse complement strand
CACAATGACTCTTTTCTCTGATAGTACATCATCACAGTGACTCTTTTCTCTGATAGTACATCATCACAGTGACTCTTTTATCTGATAGTACATCATCACAGTGACTCTTTTCTCTGATAGTACATCATCACAGTGACTCTTTTCTCTGATAGTACATCATTACAGTAACTCTGTAATCTATTTGTTTCTTGTAAAGAATTTCTTTATTTCTAACTGAAAGTAATAGTTACTTATCTATCTGATAAATAATTTAATTATATTGATGATTTTAAATAAAATGTTTATTTAGTTTCTATTTGTTTAATTTCTCATGTGAAAATTCTCTGTGCAGTGTAGCATAAATTAATTATTATGAGATAATATTATCAACGGATGTATCTAGTTTAATGAATGATAGTACTTTTAATTACCATGCAAGAAATATCACAGTACTATCAACTACAAAAGTAGAATGATTTAATATGGTACACAAATGGCATCTGTGTAATTGCCAAATGTCGCCAATTAACCAACTGAACAATAACTCAAACTACACAGTTAGATATCTTGTGAATGGGGCAAACCTGTAGCTAATTGACATTTTAGTGACTGCATTATATTCTGAAAGTTGGAGAGAAGGATCTGTTTCACAACCAAAACTAGATAAGCCTTGTGTCCATAGGAAAGATAGACAGAACTTATGTTACTGAGAAAATGAGAATAAATGAATGGGAAATTAGGACAAGGGGAGAAGAGAAGAAACGAAAAGTTGGAACATCATTAGTGTACTTAGCGAAATAAAAAGTAACAGAAAACGCACGGTGAAAAAAGTAACAGAAATCGCACTGTGAAAAAGTAATGGAAAAAATGCACTGTGAAAAAATTAATGGAAAATGCACTGTGTAAAAAATAACGAAAAATGCACTTTGAAAAAAAAATGGAAACTGCACTGGGTAAAAAATAACGGAAAATGCACTTTGAAAAAACATTGGAAATTGCACTGGGTAAAAAGTAACGGAAAATGCACTGTGTAAAAAGTAACGGAAAATGCACAGTGTAAAAAGTAACGGAAAATGCACTGTGTAAAAAGTAACGGAAAATGCACTGTGTAAAAAGTAACGGAAAATGCACTGTGTAAAAAGTAACGGAAAATGCACTGTGTAAAAAGTAACGGAAAATGCACTGTGCAAAAAGTAATGAAAAATGCTTAAAATTAGTCCTCTTAAATGTCATTGTATTTTATTTAAGTTGTTAAACCTCCGCCTTTTAGTTTCCACCTGTATTTTGTAGAGAATGTTGTTGATAAGTTAGGTAGGTACATTAAATTGTATATTATCACCAAATAAAATTTTTATTAATGCATTTATTTTAAAAAATTGAGATTGTATATAAATTTGACCTGTGGTTTTAGCTCAGTTAACCATGTAAAATAGAAAGAAAGGTTATTCTATCACAGAAAACGAACGTTATTTTAAAGGACAGACCTCTTCAATTGAAACAATTAAATTACTCTGATATTAAAGTTCTATATACCTAACTTCAGTTTTTGGGTGCAGTTCTTCAGGTATACAAGAATATTGTATTGCGTCACAACTACTGTAAAGAAATCCGTACTAGCGCCTACCTGAATTGATTTATTCCAGTAGAATGAATATTATTATAATAAATGCGAGCACAAATTATCATTATAAAAACTAAGTGCCTGATAATGTAGGCGCTTGAACATTTGCGGTAAAATGTTAACGTTAACACTAATTTATTAATGCTTTGGGTTTCAGTATAGACTTTCTGTATCATATAGCCTATCAATTTTTGAATATAATTGAATTATTTCTCATTTTATTTGCTAATTTTGAAAAAGATTTTTCTAACATACTACAATGATTGAAAAATAATTAAAGGAAATATAAATTATTCTTTGTAAGTACCCAGTCTGTCAGCAGAATATGGGATATAACAATTTAGAACTATTCCTATATTTACATTAAAATAGCTAAGAACATTTATGAATTTATCTCTATAATTACATTACATCTACTGTGAGCAGAAAAAGAGATCTCTAAAACACTTTACCAGTTTCTGCAGAGTGGGAATTATAACTTACATATACCTAATATAGTATATACCATTGTACATTATCTCCATACATATACTATGTTGTTGTTATCCTTTTACATAATATCATATTTCAATAGATAAGCAATATCGCAATATTAGTTACCTTTTAATTTCCTTGAATGTAGATATTCTAAATGGTATATTATATTAAATTTTTACTCAATAGGGTAATTTAAAGTGAATAAAAAGAGACTGACTCAATAGTCAACAATCTCTACATCATATAATATTAGTATTTAAATGACTGCAAATAAAATTCCCTTACGATATGAAAAAAGTATTCCTACTAATATTATAGTGTAAAAATATCTTAATTGACCAATAAACAGTTTAAATAATGACTAATGACCAAAATATTAAATAAAAAAAAAAATTGTAAATGAATTGATATTCTATATTTTTATAGTTTAATCAAAACACTACACGAATTTTCTCGCAATAATTGATATTGTTTCAATTTTTAAAATAGATAATAAAATCAGATAAATTAAATAATATTTTAATTCAGTCACTGCTTCACTTCATATTTTCATTTTCTATATAGCGTTGATTGTAGAAAACTTAGTTATTCAATTATTGGTATACTCTTCTATTATTTCAAATTTTAAAATTCTCCCAATAATCATTGAATTGATAATAATCATAAATTAAATTGGGATAATTATTTCATACAATAAAAATCATTTAAATATCAATATTTTACTTGATGTGAGGTAAAAACAATAAAGATAAATACTATAATCAAAATAAATAGGCTATCTAATATCACCTTTCAAAGTGCATTTTTTATTAAATCTATCTATTAGCATATACTCTTATATAGTGTCAAACTGTCAATATAAAGGTTAAAATTATTATGTGAATAAGACTTAGATATATTGGTAATTAAACCTAAAGGTAGTGCTGGAAAGGTACATCCTATGGATTATAACTAAGTATTAAACATAGTAGCAGGTTTGCCGTGTCTTTCTTTAGAGCCATTAAAGGATTAAGGTACTCATTGAATCAATAGGTATCAGAAAGGGGTACTCCAAACTGACTAGCTTGTTCATTATTCACAGAAGTCAATACCTGTTTCTGTTCAGTCGTTGGTAGCAAGATGAAAACAAATTCATTCTCTCTTTCAAGAACACCTATTGGTTTATTTGTCCTAAATCCTTCAATCAATTCCCTCAAATTCATAGGTTGATCGAATTTTTGCTGAGTATCTAAGATTTCCTCACTTATTTTGCTAAGAGTTGATATGTTTACAGTCTGCACATCAGACGACTCTTCTTCAGTTTCAGAATTGACTGTACCGTCCTTAGCTTCATCCAAGGAATCGGATAGTTCAGCAACAGTGTCGTTATCAACAACCTCGTCATAGATCTCAATCTCGGTGGCTGAAGATGCATAAATTACAATATAAGAATTACTTTTATCACTCGTATTGCAAATTATAGATAGCTCCATTAAAATAAAAATATTACCTGATATTGTTTCCGATTTTTCTGGCTCCAAAAATTGTATAAGAACTTCATCATCTCCGTTCACAGACTCTTCAATTTCAGTTGCTTCTTCGTACTCTTTCGTTTCAATGTTCTTTGTAACAGCAGCAGTAATGGCACTATCTTTGTCCGATGAAGACTCTTCATTTTCACTGCGTGGCTCAGGAATATCCAATTCAGATTGATCAATTACAAGAAATTCTTCTATCGCTTCCTGTTCAGGAATTTCTTCTATTTCTACTTCAGGATTATATTCTACCTGAGTGTCAAAAACAATTTCTTGTCCCTCGTTAATATTAATGTCTGCTTCGTTCTCATATAAATAAATATCTTCCAGTGCATCATTTTTAGGAATATCTTCATTTATATTAATTTCTTCTACTGCCTGATCGTCAAGAATAACTTCTGTTTCTTCAGTAGGAATGTTTTCTCCTGTCTCAACTTCGGAAATATCATCAGTTTTGTCTGTAGGAATGATATCTACTGCCTCATCTTCAGGAATAATATAATCTGTTTCATTATCAGGGATATCTTCTGCTTTATCTTGAGAGATAAATTCTTCCTCGTTATCAGAAATAATTTCCCTCTTATTTTCAGGGATATCTTCCTTCTCATTTTCAGGGATATCTCCCTTCTCATTTTCAGGGATATCTTCTGCCTCATTTTCAGAGATACTTTCTTTCTCATTTTCAGGGATATCTTCCTTCTCAGTTTCAGGGATATATTCCTTCTCATTTTCATGGATATCTTCTACCTCATTTTCCTGGATATCTTCCTTCACCTTTTCAGGAATATCTTCGTTTGCCTGATCGTTAGTGATACCTTCATCTGCTCCAACTTCGGAAATGTTCAAATCAAATTCCGAAGTTTCAGAACTATGATTTTCATCTTTCAAAGCGCTGTTGTCAATTATATCAGTATTTAAATCATAAGTACTATCTGTTATGAATTCATCTTCATCAGATTCTGAACTAGCTTTATCGTATCGAATTTTTTCTGATTGTTTTTCATTCTTTTCATCAGAATATCCCGGGAAATGAAGAGTTGCCAAAGTCTCAGCATCTAACGCAGCAATCCTTTGCGTTTCTTCTGATGATACATACGAATAAGCTCTAGGTATTTTGGTTACTGGTTTTGGAGGGGCATACGAAAATATTTTGGCCGTTTTTGTTGGATACGTTCTCCTTTGAAAAGTTACAGATTTTTGTCTAGTTGGAAGAGCTGGAGGGAATCTAACTCCCGAAGAACTCTTTTTGTTCCCATAAGATCTTTGATTCACTTTACGTGGATTTTCAATTGTTGCTCTGATAGATGATTTGCTATCAAATATTTTTCTTGTAGCTGGCTTTGAGGAAGTAGTGATGCTGAAAAAGAAGGACTATTGTATCATAATTCTGATTAGATTACAAATATATTGAATTAGTTTCGAGGTTTTGTTTACCTAATTTAAGTTTCAATTTCACTTGAATATTACTTCAAATATCAATTTCTATTCTAACCCGAAGTGACGGACCACTCGATCTTCCTCACTACTTTCATCATCTCTAGAGAAAGATGTTCTACTAACAACTGAACTGCCTCTCCTGCCGACTTTATCTCTAGAAACTGTTCGAGATTGTGATCCGATTCTGTAACGAACAATATTAAAATAGTAATTTTAAAGGAAACACGGAAATGCCGTCAAAAAAATTATACTTTATCATTTCTTTAATTTCACCTAAAATGACTGATGGAGTCCTTTTCTTCACTGCTTTCTTCATCACTGTGCGTGAAAAATCGGAAAACATTTCTAGGAGAAGATTTTCTCGATATGACATTTGTTCCAGAAGCAATACTGAAAACATAAGCAATAGCTAAATTATCGCATTTCATATTATATGAACATGATATTTATATTCTTATTGAGACTGTGTAATGTGCATACCTGAAGTGGTTTATGCCGGCATTTCCTCTTTTTGATGATTTCTTAATAGGTTTTACAAAAGGTCTCTTAAAAGCCTTGGCTTCGATTTTGTTGGTTCTGATGGCTCTGGGCGGTGAAGCTATGCTGCAAATTTGAAATTATCATCATTAGTTGATGATATAGAGTTTGATTTTCATGTTAAGAAAGAAATATACCTGAAATGACTGACAACAGTTCGCTCTTCGCTACTACTTTCTTCTCTAGAGAATATATCAGTAGCTCTAGATCTGAGGGGCGCTGATCTACCAGAGTTTCCACTGCTGGGTAATTTAGGGGGGAAGACTGGGGTAGTTCCTCTGGATGCTGCTGGCAAACTTGCTGCGAAAGACACAGCAAAAACCAAACCCACTGCCAGTATCTGCAAATGAAAAAAGGCCAAAATTTTACTATCCTATGTAGTAAATAAAAAAAATGAATTTTATAATGAATTCCTTTTTTTTTAGTTCATGTTATATGTAAACATACATCATTCATATTTTGAGATCTGGTATCCTTTTGAATACATTCAATTATACAATTTGACATATTCATTTTATATTCTAAAAACATAATTCATTATTAAATTTAACTTAGTACAAGTTTATTTCATATATAAAATATAAAAAAATATAAATTTAAAAACATTTTCATTTTAAAGTTTAAAAACTTTTTTATTTTATAATTTGAAAACATTTTCATCATAAAATTTAAAATCATTTTCATTCTAAAATTTAAAAACATTTTCATTATAAAATTTAAAAAACATTTTCATTATAAAATTAAAAAATATTTTCATGATAAAATTTAACAACATTTTCATGATAAAATTTAAAAACATTTTCATTATAAAATTTAAAAAACATTTTCATTATAAAATTAAAAAATACTTTCATGATAAAATTTAACAACATTTTCATGATAAAATTTAAAAACATTTTCATTATAAAATTTAACAACATTTTCATTCTAAAATTTAACAACATTTTCATTCTAAAATTTAAAAAACATTTTCATTATAAAATTTAAAAATATTTTCATGATAAAATTTAACAACATTTTCATGATAAAATTTAAAAGCACTTTCATTATAAAATTTAACAACATTTTCATTATAAAATTACACAACAAGTATTCATTCTCAAACCTAATTACCCATGCTAAGTACCACCTTCAGGTTTTTTGAGAACTGATTCCGGATTTTCATATTTTAATGGGATCATATGTGAATTTCTCCCTTCAGAATTTAATTGTAGATTTCTCTATTTCCATAAATTAGTGAGTGATTCAATTATTGTCTATCGATTACGAATGGAATTTAAGTGTGGTATAACTGGTCGTTTTATTGGCATAACTTTAAAAATACACTATTTACCAAGTATGGCTTATAAGTAGAGCCCGGATTTTTATGCTCTAACAGAATAACAGCATAGAAAGCTATAAAAGCATAGATGATCTATGCTTTATAGACATTAATCTATTTTGCATACAAAGCATATAAAATTCTATTTAAGGATATTTTTGTCTATGCTACAGCATGCAAAACTCTATTTAAGTGATATTAAAGTTTATGATACAGTTGCTCCATTTTCTATTTACAGTTTTTTTGTTGTTGTAATATTTTAGCAAGTCATTTAGTTCCAATTCCTCGTAATCTTAACAACTCATTAATTAATAATGCCCAAAGTTGAGCGATCTGATAACGTCATGATACGAAATTTAGTTGATGAATTTGGGTGTTATGCAATGAAAACGTTGTTTTGAAATGCAAGCCATGCAATGTGAAGCTGAGTAGCTACAAGAAATCAAAGGCTGTATCACAGTTTAGAACAGCGAAACATATGCGTAAAAGAGTGTAAATTTTGTAGATTTGAATGAGGATGATGCCAACATGATACCAACCGTATTGTAGCAAATAATCATGGATTGCAACTCATAGAATAAATACGAAGCATTATCGCTGAAGTGAAAGAGGTGCAGATTGAAAGGAATATAACACAAAATGCAATGTATTTCAAGTCATTAGTTGCAATGAAGTAGAAAGAAGCTTTTCAAAACTTACAATTGTTTATTGCTAAATTATATATATACTAAACATAGCTACTATTATTTTTATTTAGCTAGATGAATAAATAATTAAATCTCATTATTTACCATATATCGTTATATAGAGACTTATTTTTCTTGTTCTAATATTCTGTTAGATATTATTGAAACTTTAGCTGTCTCTTAGTAGAACTGAGAATCTAAGAAATTATCGTTTAAGGTTATTTGTTGCTATATTATTTAATTGTCATGTATTAATAAAAATGCGATTCACACAATGTGGTTCGATTTCCAATTCTATTTTTAATAATTACAAAAATTGTACTTCGATAATTTTCCATTTGAAACGGGAAACATTATTCAACATCATATATACAACCTCAAAATTGAAAATTAAAGAAAAGTATACCTAATTTAGTCTACAATTTGACTCATACGGCATGTTTTTAATGTTTTTAAATAAAGAAAACGTTATTTGAGGTATAACTAGTCAATTTATAACGGCATATTTAGCATATATTTGGGCTATAAAGCATATTTTTAAGAGCATATTTTGCATAGTTTTTAGTGCTATTTCGCCTAGATTGAAAGGGCATAGAAATCCGGGCTCTACTTATAAGTTAGTAGTCGGAAAGTGGGGACAGAGCACCGTTGAATAGGAGTGAATGAGGAAGGATGTAGGCAGTTCCGACTGAGAAATAAGTCCCAAGACAAGAGCCAATACAGTCTAGGGCTTAGTTACAAAAAAGTACTGCCAGTACATTTGATAGCCAGGCCTTCATATTAAATAACTTACATATGGATATAGCTGAAACCATCTTATGATTTCCAGTTCTGCACCATGTGTGATTAATTCATAAGCTAACGTTCTTCTCGCACCATTTTGTCATCAATTGGAACAGCCAGCTACAAATTTTCAAAATTTTATTCTTCCATTCTTAACACTAATCGCTATACTGTTCAGTGTTCAAGATAGCTTTAATTTAACTAAGATAATTTAATACTACCAATATTCATAGTTATGAAATGACAATCTTTGACGTTAACTCCCTTTCATGAATATTCCTTTAAAAGTTTATATAAAATTAAAAAGAAACCTTATTTTAAGATGGTATAAAAAGTCTTTGAGAGAGAGGGAGTATTTGGTTAACGTACAGGAAATGGTAATTATCGAAATTCAAATTCCATGAGATAGACATGTTATTTCAGAGTTAATGAGAAATGTATAGATGCTCATATCACATAATAATTTTAATATCTAACAACACATTCATTTTAAAATCTAAAAACTTGTTGATTTCAAATTCTAAAAACTAGTTCATTTTAAAATCTAAAAATATTCATTGTAAAATTTAACAACATCTTCATTTTAAAATCTATCATACATATTTGATTTAAATGTAAAAACACATTCTTTTTGTAGCTCGCATTGTGACTATTTTATTATCCGAATTCATTTCTACTTTACTTCCTGCCTACAATCTTATCTTCCTACAACACACAACTACGAAAGAAACCTATGGAGTACAGATTGACACACCTGTGCACCATGCACCCTATCAGTGCACTATGCACCCCATCAGTGCACCATGCACTCCATCAGTGCACTGTGCACCCTATCAGTGCACCATACACCCCATCAGTGCACTGTGCACCCTATCAGTGAACTGTGCATCCTATCAGTGCACCATGCACCCTATCAGTGCTCCATGCACCCTATCAGTGCTCCATGCACCCTATCAGTGCACCATGCACCCCATCAGTGCACCATGCACCCCAACAGTGCACTGTGCACCCTATCAGTGAACTGTGCATCCTATCAGTGCACCATGCACCCTATCAGTGCTCCATGCACCCTATCAGTGCTCCATGCACCCTATCAGTGCTCCATGCACCCCATCAGTGCACCATGCACCCCATCAGTGCACCATGCACCTCAACAGTGCATGCCCTTGGCATTGACGCTAAAGGTTTCTTCAGATGGTGAAAAAGTAGAACTAGTTTTTCTAGGAGAAATCTCTTTACTGCATCACAAATGCCAATATGAAACACTTAACATTTCTGCTATTAATGGGGCTAATTATAAAGTTCAATATGAGAGAAACTAGAGCAACTGATTCACTTTATTATTGAAACAGTATTTTTAATAATTTAACAAGTAATATTTTCAATGGAAGATAATTTCAATTAAAAAAATGTATCAAGTCAATAAATATTTTTCCACTATAGAAAATACAACTTGATTATGTTTATAATAATATCAAATTAATTTGCTACAAATTATAAATGATTTAATATACTTATAGTTGACTAAAGTAATCCGTATAATCACGCTATAAATTCTTATCGTCAAATAACCATGACTATGACAATAGTGCCGCTACCACCATCACAAAATATAATTCAGTTTTAAATGAAATTCTTTTCTATTTTTGATTTGTATTTCATGAATAACCAAATAGAACACTAATACGCTGTCACAAACTTCCAAGAAAACATGACCTTACCTACAACGCATGGGGAAAT
This sequence comes from Caprella mutica, assembly GCA_947561585.1. Lineage (NCBI taxonomy): Eukaryota > Metazoa > Arthropoda > Malacostraca > Amphipoda > Caprellidae > Caprella > Caprella mutica. Next base: position 106,319 of record CANNZV010002039.1, on the reverse strand, counting down.
TTTGTAAATATCAATTTGTAACATTATGAGTTTGCATTTTATTTGCTTTCTAAAACATACCTACTTTATTTATTGGTTTTATAGAAGTATCAATAAGCAAGATTCTTCATCTATTTTTAATGAGAAAAAGTAATGTAAGTAACTTTTCCTATATAATTTTCAATCAACTATTACTATTGGGAAGAGACAATCAATAATTCTAAACTGTTACCTTACCGAACAGTTCTACAGTTCGATAATATCAGATATCTAACCTAAAGCAATAGACAAAAAGATGATGCAAAATGTATAGTGTTCTTAGAACTAAACATTACATTACCGTAAAAAAACATAAACAGAATTGAAGGAAGATAACATATATCTTTACTGGTTGTCAATAATTTTCGGAAGGAAGTCTATACTATAAAAGAGGTACGCGACCGTCTGTCTGTCTGTGTGTCCCACTTCTATTAAGAAACACATATTAAAATGAAAAAGTAATAATTTGTGGTAATATCATGACTATTAGAGCCTCAATAATATTAACAATTAAAACAAATCACAATTACATTTTGAACTCTGAGATATAATTACTTTTTGTTAAATCAGTATATACTATATATGTTTGTGTACTATAGAAAATACTTGCATTTGAATATAATATAGATTCAACAACAGGTACTGTACTGTTTAATAAAATTATAGAATAATACTTTAGGAACCAACTCTCTATGAATTGATAAACTGCATATAGGATTTATTTACATATTTTATATTCATTTTAAAGAAGCTGGTATGAGGTGATTTCAATTAGGACAGCACGCGTCCAAACATTGATTAGGAACACAAATCACTAAATTCAGAAATGTCTTTACCCGCTGAGTCAGCCAAAGAAATGTCACAGTGCATTAAAACTTTCCTAACAGATGACATAACGAAAACGAAACACTTTCTTTAACTTTGCAGAAAACAAGATTTCTCTAACCAAAACGAGATAAAATAAACACAAGCCATGTTTACTTTTATCACATGCCATGTTGATATTTACCACATGCCATGTTGATATTTATCACATGCCATGTTGATATTTATCATATGCCATGTTCACTTTTATCACATGCCATGTTGATATTTTATCACATGCCATGTTGATATTTATCACATGCCATGTTGATATTTATCATATGCCATGTTCACTTTTATCACATGCCATGTTGATATTTATCACATGCCATGTTGATATTTATCACATGCCATGTTGATATTTATCACATGCCATGTTGATATTTATCATATGCCATGTTCACTTTTATCACATGCCATGTTGATATTTATCACATGCCATGTTGATATTTATCACATGCCATGTTGATATTTATCATATGCCATGTTCACTTTTATCACATGCCATGTTGGTGCTTATCACATGGCATGTTGATATTTATCACATGCCATGTTAATATTTATCACATGCCATGTTGATATTTACCACATGCCATGTTGATATTTACCACATGCCATGTTTACACATTTCCATATCACTTGCCTTATGCCTATTGACTCAGAGTCAAGATAATTACTAGCTATTCCTCACCAGTTTCATAATGTTTCTCGTTGTGTTGGTAGTGGTGAAATAAAAGTATAAACAAGGAAGAGAGTTTATATACCCCAATTTAACCTTTTTTACCCTTGGCAAGGTAGAGCCAAAGGTTACTAACTTTAGCGGATTGTCTACAAACAAACTATATCATTAGGTAGAAGCTATAAATGTATTGACTGAAGGTTATTGTAGATAAATGTAGTAAATAAATGCAAGAATGTAGTCAGTACATATATGTCACATGTGCAGCAATTAAATCTCCACAAAAGGCGTTTAATTATTTAAACATAAAATAAATAGAGCTTTATCTTTGTGATGATATTAATATGAATTAATGATTTGTTTCATTAATTATATGATGTTGACATACGTCATTAATATAAAATATAATTCATTTACCTGCTAGAACACAATTAATGTAGTTTTATAATATAATAATTATTCATGAGTATATAAGGGTTTATTTATATAGTTTAATAGTCTTCAAACAAGTTTCATAATAATCTTTTCGAGAATTATATAATGATTTCAATAAATAATTTGAATATTTTATGCCTATTTACTAAGTATAAGTAAGGAAGTATATGCCAACTCTATTATATAGAATTTATTTATTTCAAAGTACATTAATGAATGTGATTTTATTTTCAATTGCAAAAAAAAAATTAAATTAGAAACTATAATCTCGTATTTAGTATGCAGTTCTGTTTATGACAAGTATTTCGCTACTTTTAAGAATAAAATTGGAAAATGGATAAAACTAGTAAATTTGCTCATAACATATCATGTAAATTCTATTTGTGAATTAACTAACTTGTTTTTTTGTTTTTAATGGACAAATATCATGTTTTTAAAACTAAAATAATTAGTAAATTGTGAAAAAAGGATGAATAAATGATTTCTTTAAATTCCAATTATGAACAATAGCAACATGTGAAAATTAAGGATCTTTTTGAGGCTATTGTCACTATTTATACGCTACCTGCTAAAATGAATACATCTTATAAAACGATTCAATTTTCAGATTTAATAGTGATAGAAATGATTGTTATATATGGATATTAATGACTTTCAATTTATAATGACAGAGTAGCTACCTATTTTCTATCAGTTTGCTAAATCAAGATTGACTTCTATTAATAAATTGTGCAATGTTCAAATTAGAAAATATAACAAATTTTGCATATTCATAATATGTGTCTCTTTAGTTCATATTGTTTAATCTAGAAATTTGAATAAAATTATGATAACATAATACATTGAAAACCTAATTCACCACAAACTTTATTCCTTTATTATTACTCGGATATTATTATTACACATTAAATAATATTCTGACATATAATTAAGATATAATTACTTCTTGAAAAAAAGATTGATTTGCAAACTCGATTTGGGTAGAATCCAAGTGACTGGAAGAGCCTTTAACTCAGAAACACTTGTAAAAAGTTTTAAGTGCACTTTATTATCGACTAGTTTTGGCCCATAGTAACGAAGATTGAGGTAGAAAATAAATGAGTCATTTGAACTCTATTTAGTATTCATGGGAGATTCTTTTTAAAGTTTTGTTTCAATTTCGAAAAAGTGAGTATCAATTATTGATATTTGCAAATGGTTTGATTGTACTTTCATGAGAGAATTTATCTGCAGAAGTGTTAGAGGGAGATATATAACAATTGATTGAGAATGAACAATTTGTATTGCTGGTACAACGTGTGTACATATTGTGGATTATATTGTTAATTTAAATGGGTTTATTTAAATAGTATTCTTCTAAATATTTTGCATGTAGCAATTTTGCGACTTACAATTCACATATTCATTTACTGCATATGCAACACTAAAACTAACAGTTCTGGACCTTCTATGAACAAAAGTGAAATAATGAACATACATCCCCCAGCAGTTCCAACTCATGCAATACGGACTGAAGTAAGTGGAAAAGTTTTTCTTTAAAGGATATGACTCCTTCGTGCGGCTACTGTTAATGAAAAATACAGGCAACTCTCGAGTTTTACGTGTCTCTAATCTTACGAACATCACTTTTACGGAATTATTTTTACGGCACTATCTCGACATTTGCGAAACTGCCTCAGCTTTTAGAATAACACACTTCCATCATCTTTATAAACCTTCACGTCAACGATTTTAACTTCAGACTATTCTGATTGTCTTCTTTTCTAAATCTGTCCAAAAAGAAGTAGAATGATAAACACAAGAACTGATAATTGTTTTCAAGTTATAACCTATTATTATTTATTGTTGTTTATATTCCAGTGTCTTCATTCTTAAAGATTTATCGAAGATTTTAGTTCTGGTCTTCAAATTAATTTACCATAGTCTATGCTAGAGTCTTCGTTTTCTATTTATAATTATGTTGCCCCATCTCCAGTTTTACGCAATTGTCTTCATTTTTACGGCTGGCGGTTGGTCCCAATCTACCGTAAAAAACATAGTTATATATTAATATAACTATATATGTAATTATATTAATAAGTTAAATCATTATTAATAATTCAATTATTTTCTCCCATTATTTTCACTGCGCTCACTTCATCATTCAATGGAGAAAATATCATAATTCTAAAGAAGTTGATGCTAATGCACTAAAATTAATTTGTTCATCATTAGAATTTATTTCCACCAATTATGGCGCATTAAATGTAGCTGAAGATATAACTTTATCTTAAAAATTCCAGCCAATTTAAAATATTCCTAATAATTTCAATTGATTGATTTTTGTAATTTGCCTTCCAAAGAAAAACATTTGTTACATAAACGAACTCTAATTTTACATTCAAAATGTGTACACTAATCAGTGACTCCAAACGTAATTGATAGCTTCAATGTGAAATAATAAGTATTAATTTGCATTCAATATTATTTTAAACTGAATTTGCAAACCGTCGTACAGTAACAAATTATTTTCAATTACTTCACTATAAAGAGGTGTCAGAGATGCTGATAATGTCTTCAATATTCATTATTTATGATTAATTTAATTAAATAAATTCGTTCAAAATATTATTGGGCGGTTTAATTGTCACAACGGTATTAAAGATATAAATTCCTCATATTTTAGGAATTTAATAACGAACGAATAGGAGACATAAATGATGATCAATATCAGGGGTTGATACCCTGTGCTGAGACATTGTGAACTGTACAACAAATTAACCTCTAAGCAACAGTAGTGAAATATTAAGTAGAATAAATTCCACATTATCTATTTCACTTATTTATGGAAGATCCTTTGCACATACGTTCATTTTAAAAGTATATAATTCTGCCAATCACACTGGAACGAATAACAATTTATCATCTATAACTTTTTCCAATTGTAATTCCCTTTTTTGTATTGCTCATTATAAAACTGTAATTAAACTATATATTAACTTGGCTTTTATTTACTTAGCTTGACACATCTTCGCATGGTAACTATTAATTGGATTCCTGTCTTTAGCTAATAATCTGCACAGGAATGCCTTTCATTAAAACTGCAGTGACAATAATTAGAAGAATATTATTCCACACACTCCTTCCATGGAAGGAAATGCTATTTAAATAAACGTATTCTTCCTGACAGTTAAAATTACTTGCGTTACAAAAATGGTTTATAATAATAATTATATATATTAGAATGTAAATAAAAATCAGCACCAGAAATACCCTTAAATTTAAAGCATAAGAAATAAAGAGTACAGAAACACTCTTATATATGTTTGACGTTCTTGCATTCTTATTTTTTTGTTTATACTAAGTATGAAATAAATGTACGAACTATATGCTTGTACATACACTTTAACTAAAAAACAAATGAAATACCTTTTTATGAGGAATGTATATTGTCAGAGTATTTCAAGAGGAAATAGTGTTCTTGTTTATGTAAATAAGTTTACAAGATCCTGCTTACATTACGAATAGTTTGTTACGATATGCCTCGGTGACTAATTTCATCTTAACAAAATACTGAGAGAATTGGGGCTAAATAATGGAGTTCATCATTAAAATGTGACGCAGATATTCCACACACTTCGGCTTGACTCACTTTAAAACTTTCTTGCTAATCCACGAAACACATTCCTATTTTTTCGTAATTAACGCGTTTTGAAAATAAAACGTTAGAATTCTATTTAAAAACAAAATGTAAAACAAGAGAGATAATAGAAACTGACATTTCTTCTTTCTAGCGTTAGATTTACGCAAATATAATCCTCAGGAAAACTTAATTTAACATAAAGGCAATAATCTCATCAAGAATAACTAATGTATAAAAAATATTTTTACATTTAATTATTAATTATTATATATAAAATTAAAGTTTCTAAAATTAATAATTTAAAATCAAACAATGCTCTATTTATGTTAAATAAGTTAGGGTTTCATGTCAATAAATAGATACTAATGTCCTTAATTAGGTTGTTAATAAGTAAGTATATACATTATACAGGTTGTTAAAATTTTGAAGTCTTTTTCAGATATTGGATTATTTTTATCTAAAAATGGGCTAATGTCTTTTAAAAATTTATTATTTTTAGGGTTAGATAAAATATTAGAGAGATTTCTGAAGGTAACCAACCATTCCATGCTGACAAACTCTCACCTTTTTAGTGGTTTTCGTGTTCCACCTGTGTAAACCGCGTGTGAATTTATACTGTAAATAATATTGGAAACAAGTAAAGGTGAGGATTTGTTTTTATAGTTGAACAAATTGCTGATGAAATTAAATGAATTGAAAATGAATTGAAGTTGAATTTGAGGATATAACTCATTGATCAAAATGGCTAATTACCTTCGCAGAATGCGGGAAGGTTATATTATGGACGGCATTTATTTATTTATCATCGTGTTATTCGCATAACTGAAAAAGTGTTCAACCAAATTGCCTGAAATTTTGTGAAACGATTGGTCCATGTCGCAGTGACCTGCTGGTAGATTTTGGGGAGGGACCCGGTCAAAGGTCAAGGTCATTTAATACTCAAAAAGTATTAAATCATATTTTATCTGATCGGCATGGAGAAAATATATGTATTAATTACCATACAACGGAATTAAATAAAAAACAAAAGTATTTTATGTGCAAACACAATCAATATACACTAGCGGACAAAAATGTGGGACAATTCAGTTTTTTTACCATTTCTGCAATATTTTCCAATGGATTTAAATAATTTTTACACTCAATGTAGCCACTTATAGTATTAATAATGATATAAAATTTCAGCTTAATACGTGGGATAGAAAAAAAACTTATGGTGGAGTCAATTTTTTTCTCAAAATCACAGTGCCAAAAGTGTGGGACAATGTGAACAAAAATGTAAATAACTTCATATAGACAAAAAAATTTCAGACTAACATTAATATTTAGTGAAAAGGCCTTTGTTATTGATGACTGCGGCACACCTTCTACCACAGGATTGAATGAGACGGCGACAATCATCTTGTGACACTTCCGCCCACTCTTCTTTGAGTTTAAGCCAAATATCTTCAGTGTTGTTGGGATTCCTGGTACTCACATTCTTCCCCAAAGTGGACCACAGGTTTTCTATTGGATTTAGGTCCGGACTTTGCGGGGGGCAATCCATTACAGCCACATTTTGCTCCCGAAGAAACTTCATCACGTGTTTAGCTTTGTGGCAGGGGACGTTATCCTGCATGAAAATGGGCGATTCGCAGGCAGAACGTCTAAGTATTGGGATGACATGATCTCGTAATAAGTTCTTGTAGATGGTTCCATTAACTCTAGTGTTTAGACGGACGAGATCAGTCGTCCCTTCCCATGAAATCATGCCGAACACCATTACGCTGCCCACATCAAACTTGACTGTTTTCTTGGTGCACTTTTTATCGAATCTTTCGTGACAAAATCTTCTTACATACTTTTTCCCGTCAGATCCAAATAGATTGAACTTACTTTCATCGGGAAAAAATACATTTTGCCACTGATGGTTGGTCCAGAGTACATGATCTTCGGCGAAGCTTAATCGAACTTTCTTGTTTTTGAGGCTAATCAAAGGCTTCTTCGATGGAGACCTTGCAAAGAGGCCAATTTCGCCGAGGGGTCTAGACACGGTTCTACTAGAAACATTGACATCGTAGGAGGTACTCATTTCACGAGAAATACCTGCTGCCGTCTGAAACCTATCCTTCAGTGCCATTTTCCTCATGATCCTATCGTCTCTAAGAGTGGTGTTTCGCGGTGTACCCTTCTTCTTCGGTGGTGAAACTTTCCCAGTCTCCTTGTAGTCCTTTATTACTCTTCCCACAACACTTTTGGACAACTGCAAGTCCTCGGCTATCTTCCGGAATGAATTTTTATCTTCATTAAGTTGTACAATTCTTCTTTTCATGGAGGCGGGCATTTTCTGTGCCATTGCTATGATGTAACCGGCTAAAATTTAAACAAAATGGTGCAATCGACTTATTCTTCATTGCCATAGTGAAAAATGTGGATAAACTGACTTTAAACTGCCTTTAAATAGTATTTTTCTAACATTGTCCCACACTTTTGGCACTGTGATTTTGAGAAAAAAATTGACTCCTCCATAAGTTCTTTTCTATCCTACGTATTAAGCTGAACTTTTATATCATTATTAACACTATAAGTGGCTACATTGAGTGTAAAAATTATTTAAATCCATTGGAAAATATTGCAGAAATGGTAAAAAAACTGAATTGTCCCACATTTTTGTCTGCTAGTGTATATGAAAGGGGATTAACTTACCTATTTTGTTACATATGTTACATGGTGAGATAATATGAAAAGCACCATTAAAATATCATTCATGAACACAAGTTGCATGGTGGGATTAAATATATCCCACCTTGTAATGCAGCATATTATTTTCATTTACATTCAGTACTATTGAGTTTATGAATGAATGTGATGAAACCTAAATTCCTACCTAGCAAAAACTCTAAAAGTAAATGAAGCATGCAAGCCTAAAAAAATAAAATTGAATGAGAAGCCAACTATAAAATATAATGTTTTCATAAATCTCACCAATTGCGACAATTAGTAAACACTATGTTTTCAGAAATAAAATATCATCACATTTGGTAAATAATTTGTTATCAAGATTGGGATAGCTACAAACAGTACAGAACAGCATGACCTCCCTCGACTATTACTCGACCAGCACTGAGCATTGGAGGAGGGGCATACAACCCCATTGTACCAAGTGGCAGGGGTCCATTGGGGAAAGACACGCCCATGGCGCCACTTTTTTGCATCACTTTTCCTTGTAAGGCATGCTACCTCCATACCTATATATACTCAGCGTTGGAAATGAAGTTGGGTACATTGGATAACAGCCAGTTCTGTATCTTTTTAGCTCCTTGTGATGGTGTCAAATCTCGTTAGAATAACCAAGGACATTCTGAAATTGTTTTTTTTAGCGCAGGGCAACCATGAACTAACAAGAATGTCATTTCGGTAATTTTCTTGGTTGTATTTCACACATTGGTCGACAAAAACGAAGGGACTCCTTCCTGTTTCGGAGACAGCTGCCCAGACCATCACTGACGCCGCCCTTTGCCTCTGCGTGACTCCCTGAGATCTTAACTCACATTTCTGTGACCAAACACGATCATTTTGGGTGTTTACTTGCTTCTGAACGTCGCATTTCTTTTCGTCACTGAAAACAAGGTTTGGCAGCGTGCCTTCCTGCTGAATCTTGGTTCTTGCTAAGCGTATCTCAACAGTTTTGGCCAGTAGTCACTGTATCTTCACATGTTTGAATGTGATCATCTTCAGATCATAATGAAGATCAGTCAAAATGGTCCCATAAGTTACATTGTCCTCATTTGCCAGATTTTGGCAAATAAGGTTCTTAGGATTTCTCTGGATTTTTTCCTTGGTAGCCGTTACCAATTTGGAAGCAATAGCAATTCGAGGATAGCCTTTTCTTGTCCGATTTATTCACATTCCCAGTTTTTTCACACCTTTTAAGAGTCCTCCAGACCAGTATTCTGCTCACTTTCAAGTTCTTGCAAATCTCTTGTTTAAACTTTCCTGCTTTAAATAGCACTACAATTGCAATTCTTTTATCTAAAACTTCATCAATGGTTAAATTTAAATACCTGGAACTAAAAAGATTTATCAGAAAGTGTATAAAGTTAAGTTACATTGGAAAAAAAGTACAAAATATTCGATTCGAAATAAATTGTAACGCTAAATATTGATGACTTATTGGAATTAGTGACAACTGCTGAAGCTTAACACGGTGCTACCTTTTACTCCGACTCTAAGCATTCAGACCTGTCCACACAAATGATGGACATCTATGCTCTACTTAGTCTTATAGCTCATCATCGCTGCAACTGTACAGTCTTTTGCTGAAGCCAAAACTACACAGTTTTTACGTTTACACACACCGTTTTATCTGCAACGTCTTGAACTGTGCAGACAAAAGGGATGAACAAAACATAGCATATGGACTTAAGGGATGAACAGAACATAGCATATGGACTTGCCATTATTTAGGAGCTTCAGCCTCAGGTCATCAGAAGTACGAATGAAAAAAGAAAGAAAAAAAGCTCTAACTTTCAACTGTACAGGTTCAACCTTCAACTGAACGTCTTTCGGGGTTTGTTAACTGTTCAGTCCTCATTTCACTTAATGAGTGGAACGAGTACGATCAGTATTCTGTAAGGTTCTTTGATGATTAATAATTTTAATATTATTTTTCTATCAGATAACAATATCAAGGAAGCAAATTCTTTTATTTAATTCACGAAACTGCAACCAAATATTTTGTAGTACAGTCATCCCCCGCTTTAGTTACCAAATCACAACTCAGTTTGATTACCAAACGGTGACTATGGCGAGGTAAAGTAACAAGAAATTTATAATTGTCACTTCTTGATTATATATCTCATTTTCTATGAGTTATGATTAGGGTTGTGACAATATTCTTTTAGCATAAAAATATGATCTCGAGCATATTTTAAATAAAGCATATTCTTTTTATTAAAAACATATTCTTTTTATTAAAAATTTATTCTTTTTATTAAAAACATATTCTTTTTATTAAAAATTTATTCTTTTTATTAAAAAGTAATAAAACATTATTTCAACAATATATAAAACAATCATGAAACTAATATATTTCTCAGTTCAGAGATATGCTATATAACTAAATAATATATATTTACAAGAAAAAAAACAATAGAAAGTAAGTATATAGGAATTTTAAAAGACCGTCGCCGAACAATACATGCCAAAATTATTGGAACATACAAGCCGAATTGAGGTTAATACCTGAAAAACCTGTTCAGGGTTCGATATTGGCAAGTTTCATAAATCAATATTAGAAAATGCATTTTTATTTTATCCCAACAACTTTCCAACGTTTCTTAGTATAAATCTAAAATTTAACCGTTTCATAAACCCGATATTACTGTGACTGGACTTGGTCAGACAATATACATATTGAATCCATGTGCCATATGATTCATGTTAATAAAACTTATTTATACTCTTCAAAGATTTCCATTGCTCCGAAACAAGAGATTAGCATCCAAATGTTATTTAAGGAACTTGCTAATATCCCTTATCATATTTATGTATCTAATTGCAGCGCTTTTAATGAATTAAGCATAAAAAGCATAATTAAGCATAAAAAACATAATTGAGCATAAAAAGAATATAAAGCATATTTTAAAGGAATATAAAGCATATTTCAGAGCATAAAAGAATATATTTAGAGCATATGAGAATATTTTTCGTGAGAATATAAAGCGTATTTCAAAGAGAATATTGTCACAACCCTAGTTATGATGAAAGAAAATTTATTTTAGAATTAGATTCACAGTTTATAGTCCCTATTCTATAAAAACAGTACGTACAACAATCCGACCCTTTTGTTGCCAAACTTTAACATAAGGTTGAATTATTCGTCGGAATAAACACTTTTTATTCTAGTTAAAGAGTTACAAGTTTAGGAAAGTAGTATCTGTACCATTTATTATTATTAGTTTACATTATTTTTTTTAATGTTGCGATAAGGAACAAAACATTTTTAACTGTAATTATTAGGAGCAAAAGAAACATAATCTTAAATTAGGTTACATGTTTACAGAATGTGTTCAATTTGCCGCCCATTTGTTGCGATGCAAGCGTTCAAACGTTTATCCCGCAAGGATTCGTGAAACTGCTGGTGTCTTTGCTCGCGTCCACCAATCATTGGACAAACGTTTGAACGGCTGCATTTCAACAAATGGGAAGCAGTTTGAACACATTTTGTAAACATGCAACTTAATTTAAGATTACGTTTTTTGTGCTCCTAATAATTACTGTTAAAACTGTTTTGTTTCTTATTGCAACATTAAAAAAGTGACGTTAACTAATAGTAATAAATGGTACAGATACTACTTTCCTAACCTGGTAGCTCTTTAACAAAGCATTTTAGACCATACCTTCATAGAATAAAAAGTGTTTATTTCGACGAATGCAACCTTATGTTAAAGTTTGGCAACAAAGGTGTCTGACACCCTGTATAAGCCTATTATCAAACAGTGTTTGTGACTTTGATGAAAGCTTAAAGTAGTGAATTTATTAAAGGTTTTAAAATCCAACCATACCTTAACTCTCACTCAGTATAGGCGAGTAATCAATAGATACTTTGAATTCTATAATTATAGTGTTACATTTAACAAACAGCAATTTTATGCTCTATGAAATATTTATGGAAGAAGGGTAATAAGTTTCAAGTTATTGGTACGTTCTACATTTTCGGACCAATTGAAATAAAAGTTGAATAATGATTATTATATAGAGATTTTTACGTGTTCGAAAATATGACACCGTGCGATAACACGGAACTTATTCTAAAATGGAACATGTATTTCTGAACCAATTGCTGCTAATAACCTCATCTGGATTATAATGTTGATATTTTTCTTTAGTTACCGTGAAATAATCACAAAAAATTGTCTCTGTTTTCTATGTCTACGAACAGTCCTTATTTCGAAACATGACTCGAAATAAGGACCACTTTTATTAAAGTGAGTTGTACTTAAAGCGAGGCCTGCCTGTATTGATCATATTTATCATACTGAATAAAATATAAATAAATATAAATTCTTAATATACGATCTATATAGAATTTAAGCTAGTGTTCATATTCTGTGAAAACTCTATTTTTGAAAATATGTATGAAATTTTTTTTATAATTTTTTGTAAGTTTTAAAATAAATAGTTATAGATTTTATTGCATCACACAGATCTCAACCTTGCATTTCGCATGTGAAAATTGTTGATAATCATGACTAGGGCTGTGACTTTGCATATTGGTGAAATAATGCACATGCATATAAAAAACGCATATGCAAATCTTGAAATGCATATGCAAATCTTGAAATGCATATGCATATCTTGAAATGCATATGCAAATAGAAAATGCATATGCAAAATTGAAAGTTCATATGCAAATTAGATGCACATTAGAAAAAATAATATGGAAATATAAAATGATTAGTAAAATAAGTTGATTTTTGATATTCAAATGATAAACTTCTGCATATATTAATGAATAGTATCAGGCGAATGAAAAAGAGCTAGATTTCTATTCTACTTAGGAAATTTAAATTATTATAGGCTAGGTTATAATGAGGTGGGGAACTTGTTTGAACTCTGCTTCTTATTATTCCAGATATTTATCAGAGTGAGAATGTCAAAAACGTCTACAGAGAATAGAAATAATGAAAGTAAGTCTTGCGTTCATACATTCAACATTCTCAGCAATTCCATTAACAATAGAGCAAATTGAGGCGCGAGGCAGGTCAATTTCTAAAGTAATCACAGAGATAAAAAATTATAATTTTCTCAAGAATATTTATGATAGAGATATTACGTAAAGCTTATATTAGTAATCACTAATCAGTACATATTATCCAAAAATGAAGGATATTCAATCATCAGAGACATAAATTCAATTCTGACAGGATAATCTGCACAAGTCATTCAAGTCAATCTACATGAAATCTTAAAATAACTTGGCCCATCAAATATGGCGAGTCTTCTATACGCACCTCTTGTTTCATATGATGTAGAGGGGATATTTTCTCAGTACAAGAATATTTTAGTTTTGAAAACTTAAAATATACAGTAACTAGATTACGTGTACTCGGTAGAGCGCATACCTTCGCCGCCGTTTTGACATGTTCTGACAAGATGGTTCCTGTATATTGACCAATCGTCCCACCAAGTTTCATGCAATATGGTTCAATACTTTTTGAGTTATGAATAACAATGTCCTTTGACCGGGTGGCTCCCAAAATTCTACAAGAAGTTCACTGGACATTGACCAATCGCTTCACAAAATTTCAGGTAATTTGTTTGAACACTGCTTCAGTTATGCGAATAACAAGATGATAAATAAATAAATACCGAATAAAATATAACCTTCTGCAAATTTGCGAAGACGAAGAGTAATAATAAAACTTAATTAAACTTATCGACTGATTTTCCTATTTTCTGAACTAGTGTAACTGTATATATTCATTTTTATATTATATATACAGGCAAAGCTCGTACAACGGACAGTATAAAGGTAAAGCTACCCTACAAAGGATCAAAATTATTAGTTTAATTGGGGATTTTAACTTTTAAGTTTTCTTTAACAGCAGTTCAAAGAAACTCTAATGAGGGTAAACAATCTCAGATTATTATTGAATAAATTTTTTAATGAAAAACTTTAAAATCTTTATATAACTTTCTCATATAATTGTACGTAGGTACGAAATAATAAGGTAAGTAAAATGAAACATAAATACGAAAAATACCAAGTGAAAATATAGGGTAGTTACACCTCTTTTAATTTTAAGCTTCTCTAATCAAAGAAAATGTGTAAGAAATGAGTAACAAAATCAAAATACTGAAAATCTTAAAAAACAATACATTAAAGGGAGGGTGCGGGTAAAATCAAACATTTGTTAATATGTGTTTTAATGGAATCAGCATATTTAATTATGTATGATTACATACTCTGTTCATCTAAATAATACTTATTAAAGAAAAGAAAATTTATTTTGAAAAAGCGCCATCTAGTCACAATTAGCATAAACTTTGCTCGAGTCATTGACGCCATCTTGCTGTGATTTCACAAACGTTGTGCAAAAAACTTTAGTATATCTGCGAGTAATATTATTAATTATAACTCTAAAAATACTTTATTTATAGCTTATTTATTCTATAAACGTTCATGAAGATTGTTCTGGAACGTTATGGAAATAATGTAAACAGCGCCATCTATGAGATGATCGCATAAGCTTATGTTAACTAATAAAAACCCTATTTTCTCTGAAAATACAGTGATTTGAGATGAAACATTTCATATTCGTAACTAATCATTGTTTATTTATGATATTATGAAAAAATATTTGATATGAAGATTAAACGCACCCCCCCCCCCCTTTTAAGTGTTTATTGTAAATTGTAATACCTTGAATATAATAAAAGTACGACTAGATAATTGGTAGACGAATAGAATATTAGTCAAACTATATAATTTAAAGAGGTTTTAGTAGGAGTTGCATGGCCAGAAGAACGGATAATTTTTGTCTTTTTTAGAGGGTGTCCGTTTAAAGATCGTCCGCTGTACGAGCTTTAATTACCTGTATACTAGATTCTTCATATTCAAGACTTGATAAATGTACTTGAAAGCAGCTTTGTAAGAAGTGTTTCAATATGTATTGAAATTATCTTCAATTAAAAGATATTAATTAACATCCTTTATTCTACCACTTAATTTTTAAATATTTTTTACATTTAATAAAAAAAAAATATTCAAAATATATGAGTTTCTTAGTAACAGCCTATTTCGAGAAATCCATACGTGTAATGTTTTTATAATTAAAATTAAAAATTATTTGCTGCATGTATTTTGCATATGCGTTTTATAAATGCATATATTTTGCATATGCGTTTTATAAATGCATAAATTTTGCATATGCGTTTTATAAATGCATATCCGTTTTATAAAATGCATATGCGTTTTATAAAATGCATATGAATTTTATGAAAATGCATATTTTAAGCGAATATGCACTAAATATTTATGTGCATACACTGCATAATATGCAGTGCATATTGTCTCAACTCTAATCATTACTGTGGAACCGTTTTTTGTACCATTGTTAACCCCTTCTTAACTTTTTACGTTTTCAAGATGTAACAAAAAGTAAACAGACAGCCGCAAAATCAGCGAAATTTTGCGAATCATTATTAAAACAGAAGGATTGAACTAGCTGTACGTGTGTGTGCATCTCAGTTGACAGTTTTAACTGAACAATTGAAATTTAATTCAAACTGAACGTGTGTGACCTCATAGGGAATTTGAAGCAGCCAGCAGAGATGCAATTGTTGGGAAAAACGCGCACTACTTGTTGAGATAATAGAGGGAAATGTTCCTACCCCATAGCATCTAGAAAGCTAGATACACTTATAGCTGAGTAATTATAAGTTTTGTACTAGATTATACACCAGTTCTAAAGTGGAGTTTTATGTCTGCGTTGCTTATGTCCTAGGCCTAGGATTTCTTACATTAGCCACAAAAAAAAATTAATTTTCTAGACTACAAAGGGTTCTATGAATGGTATGGGTTCGAACCGATATCGATATGGGTTCGAACCGGTATCGAATGCCAAGAGCCGCATATTTGCGTCACTTCAGCCCCTCCGCCTCCTTGGCTGCGCTACCAGGCGACAAAGCCGATCCATCAAGTGAGTCGCCGCCTAAGTGTCTACACATGATGCATCCTAACAAAGACACCTACCATCTGTAAAGGAGAAGACTGAAATAACATCCAAGCCGCTTACCATCACCCCTATCATTCCCC
The DNA here is from genome assembly GCA_947561585.1 of Caprella mutica. NCBI lineage: Eukaryota > Metazoa > Arthropoda > Malacostraca > Amphipoda > Caprellidae > Caprella > Caprella mutica. The sequence goes on along the minus strand of CANNZV010002039.1, from coordinate 89,900 downwards.
AGAGGCTCAAGCACTGAAGGGATACCAGCTGAAATCAAAGCTCTCCTAATAACATCATTCAGGACTGCATGTCTCGGATGGCGCCCATCACTGTAGCGACATGATAAACCGTGAATCCACCCTCTGACCGCATTGGCTCCAGGGATCCCACTGATGGGTTTTTCCACCCAGATCTTGGGTTTTAAGGTCCCACCTGGGTTTAGGTTTATCGTAAAATCTGGGTTTTCCATTTATTGAGAACTAAACTATATATAGAACAGTATAAGACAAGAGATATATGTAAAATACTATGAATGTATTATATGTTTACTGTCACAATACACTCAAAAGAGCATATCAATGAAAAGGATCGTTTTCAATATGCTTGATATCTGTATATCTCTGATATCTGTGGCTGTGCGGTAAATCCTATCGAGGAACTACAGTAGAATTCTTCAAATCGGAACATCCAAGAATTTAAGAAGTTAGAATTCGAGGCAAGATTAAAGTTTTATAAGTAGATATTAGAGTTAGCCTTTAGGATAAAAAAAATTAGTGATGTTGACTTTCAAATTTTTTGTCTCTTTGGTTTTTTACATAACTAGTGCAGTATTCTTAATCCAATATTATACTCTTTCGAAATAATACGGTTCATCCAATTTTTTACTTTTTCAATGATTTCCCGTTTCCCCACAATATTCAAAATAGTTATTCTTTAATTTGGCAACATTAAAATAGGAAAGGATTACATCAATCTAGAATACCTATGTAAATGAATCAACATCGGATCATCCTTTTAAATAGGTGTATATCATGTCAAAGCAAAAAATTAATTTTTTCAGATTTGAGGAGTTCTACTGAATAATAAAGCAGACATTTCGATCATTGTTTCAATTACTGCAAGTGAATTTATATTATTTTAAGCTGAATAATATTTTTAGGTCTATTTGTAGCAATCTGGGTTTTCATCGTGTGCTTGTCTGGGTTCATTCAAAATAACAGAGTGGGATCACTGATTGGCACACGTGTGGCTCACAGATGTCTGCACCAACAAGCAGCGCGATCGCAACCCGAAATGACTCTGCGTCAAGTAGCGTTCCAAGAGTGGGAACTGGAAGCACGTGTAGCCAAAGTTCGCTCTCTTTACATGCAGATGCCAGCAAACTGACTATTCTCCCCCAGCAGCAACGGGGACTTCTCAATAGTCCGACACCCCAATAGTGCGACGCCCCAATAGTCTGATAGTTCCATTTTCTGTTATTTTTCGCTTTGTTTTTTGATTAAAATAAAAAAAATATGATTAAATAGGTATATTCAATTGATAACTAATCTAAATAATAAAATAATTTTTCATTTCTTTCATTTTTTAAATTTTATATTACTCTTTTATTTTACTTTATTTCTAATATTAATATCTACCTTAAATTTTTGGATAACCAGATTTGAAGAATTCTACTGTAGTTCCTCAACAGGATTTACAAGAGAGCCAGAGTTATGATACAGATATCAAGCATATTGAACACGATACTTTATTGATTTGCTCTTTTGTGTGTATTCCGACAGTACACATATACATTTATAGTATTGTACATATATCTCTTGTCTAATAGTATTTTATATATAGTTTAGTTCTCAATAAATGAAAGACTCAGATTTAACGATATATATCTAAATTAAACCTAGAAACCCAGGTGGGACCTTAAAACCCAAGATCAGGGTGGAAAAACCCATCAGTGAGATCCCTGTGTCAGACTAAGGCCGTTAGTCTTAACGTGTGAAGTCATTAGAAATATAATTATCCTCTACTGATTAGGGATCAGAGAAATAATTACTTTATTATTGATTAAGTTAACAAGGTCGCATTGTTGTTCAATTTAGTATTTTGAATATAATCTACCTCTATTCGGAGAATAGTCATATCTAGGTATACCAAGCGAGTATAAACCTATATAGGTAGCATCACAGTTCATAGAATAAGGTAGTTAGGACAAGTCTACGGGTACAAATTCGGGTGAAAATAGCATGGACCCAGTGACGTAACAGGCAGTTGCCAAGTATTGTTTTTGTCGCGCGATGCCTTAGCTAAAAAATCAAAATAGCATACTTGAACAAATCTAATTATTTGGTTAATTCGATTATTTTCTTTTCATAAGGAGGTTATTAATTACCATTATAGATTATTTACGTGAAATTCAGTTACTTAGAGCACTCTGATCATATAATAAACTCTTATTTAAGCATTTTTAGTTAGTAGCTTACAGCACTAGAAACCAATTTTTTAAAAAGCAATTTCAGCTTATTGAGCCTGATACTAGACTACTATGCATGTAAGATGTTTATATTAAAAAATGTAAGCTAAAAATATTATTTATATTCATACGGATAGACTATATTGAACTTGATATAAAAACATATAATTAGGTATTATTTTTAAAGGATAGTAATTATATTCACAGATTTTATTGGATGGATCATTTATACCCCGAATATTATTATGGTTTAACTTTCAGCATTAAATAGATAAATATTTATATTCCATATTTAGAACTTATCACAGGTTACCACAGACTATTGCGAATCAACAAAACTGACATTTCCATTACTATTTTCTACTAAATTTTGAATTCTTTAAAGTATAGGAACAATCATTTAAAAAAAGAGCTGTATCACAAACACAATATAATCATACAATAGTATTATAGTTCATTTAAGGTTTGAAAAAATGAAAAAAAAAACTCGAATTTTAGTGGTTGATTTAAGTCTCCCCTATAAACAACGTCTATCGATTCGATTTCTGGGATATCAAATCGATGGAGGGTGTTAGATAGCGGGGAATTGGGAAGAATAGTTGATAGGTGGGAGGAGAGTAGATGGAGAAGGGAGGTGGAAAGCAGAAGTACATTGGTATGGTACAGAGAGAAGGAGGGAATAGGGGGAGAATGATACGAAAATAGGTGGGGAGCATGTCTGCTGTTCAGAGCAAGAACAAATTCTCTTAGATTGGGATGGAGGGAGAGATTTTGGGGTGGGGAGGTTGGGTGTATGATGTGTGGTGCGGAGGAGGAGGAGACTTTGGAGCACTTCCTGCTGGAGTGTCCTATGCTGATGGTGGTGAGGGAGAGATATGGGGTGGTGAGTATGAGTGGGGTGATGAGCTTTGGTGAGAGGAATCTTGATGGGGTGTGGAGTTTTCTGGAGGAGGCGTGGAGGGAGAGGGGGTTGTTGGCGGGGGAGGGAGTGGGGCTGCCAGAGGGTGGGGGTTGAGGACTGGAGGAGGAGGTCTCGGCCCTGCGGAAGGGGCTGGGGGGTGTGAAGTCAAGGGGTCCAGGAGGGGGGACAGTGGCGCTTAAAAGCCATATTCTAGAATCCCCCCGAAATCCAGTTCCAGTTCTATCGAAACGACAGACCGATGTTTATAGGGTCTCCTTTGGCTACCTAGAACAAATATCCAACAGGAAAATGAGTGAATTAAATACAAGGGACTGGAAGAAGCAGTCAGAAAAGAAAGTGGCTCAATGAACAAAGTCACCTACCACTTTCAGTGACAATGCTCATGGATGAAGAAAAGCTACTCCATCACTTACCAAGGAATGTAATGAAAAGGGAAACAAGCAGCGGTGGCTTCACTCACGGATGGAAGAGGAAAATGAAGAGCTGATAGTAACTGAAGTCTGAACCATTTACTGGTCATTGACAGACATAATTCATTCCACACATAAATAACTTTAATAATAACAGTACTTTTATGAGTATGAAAAAAAATGAAACTACTAAACTAGTTCATGTCGCTATATAGAATAAATTGTATCCATTTTAATTGGATACAATGGATACAATTTCAAAATTTATAGATTAAAGCATAATTTTTCAGCTGCAAAATGAATCGTCCAGTGATCCAGAAACAAAATTAATAATAGAAAAAAAAATTAAAATTCATTGAAGCAGAATAGTTTTAATCGTTAACTCTATTCAATCAAAATGAAAAATTAAAACTATCCCGCTTATTTGAATATACTTTCAAATGGTCATTGGAAACTTAATGGACAAATTTAATTATTAGTTATTATCATTAATATATTCTTTTCATTTACATGTCTAAGCTTCTGATTCCACGTTCTAAGACATAAAACTTAACTAAATATTTGTTCATTTGATCACAGCATAGTTGAGGGAGCATACAATATTAATTGTACTTCAATTCTGATAGTTATTTAGTAAATTCTAAAATAGCAGTTCTTATTTAAGAAAAAATGAGAAGAAATTCCTTAATAAGGATATAAATGATGGGCAGCAATATTTTAATCCCTAGGATGAATCTATATTCAGATCATGGGAGATTAAAATACTGCTGCATGTTTCACAATCAGCCAGTTTTGATTCGAGATTCTTGCTGTGATATTTTTCAATTTTTATGACACTTTATTCTGTAAAAGTAGCTGTAAGCATTTTCAGATGCGATGGAATGGAAGAAGCCTCCAACTGGTGTTATTGGTGACTGTGAATAGGTCACTGCAGGCAGCTTTAACTTCACTTTCTAGAAAGCCCATTTCCTCCGATTCTAGTTCAGGCGAGGGGTCCTATGAAAATTTTCATAAAATATTAATTACAGTTAGAGTTTAACATCCATAAATTGTTAGCTTCAAATATTTATGAAAAAGACTACATAAAAAGTCTACGAAAAAGACTACATAAAAAGTCTATAAAAAAGACTAATAAGGAGCAATTAGTGAATTCATGAATTGTTTCACCTACTAATAGTCAGTGCAATCAAAGCAATAATGAGATGAAGCTATATGGTAATATACTTACATTGTTCAGAAGATGAATCATATGGTCATTTTCTTCTTGCGCTGCTTCAAAATTTCCAATGAGGGAGGTAGCAACCAGCTCTTCTCAGATGAAATTTGGTCAGAATCAAATAATTTTCTGAATTTAGACTTACTGACTGGAGTTCCTGTTTGAAAGTAGGAAGTAATTAATTTGACAAATTAAACAAAATAGTTAAACTCTGTTAGATTATAAAAGCACAGACTTATCGGTGGATTTTTTCTCCCTTTGAAAATAATAATATTCTAGCAACGTTTGTGATTTTCTAGCTAGCTATTTATTCCTAAATTTCATCGAGTTTTTGGTGAATTGGTGGCTAAATAGAGAAAAAAATTGGTCGATTAACGAATTTATTGACAATTCTGATGGATTTTAATGGTAAATTATGCTAAATTAATGGTTACATTCCAACAAAAATAGTATGGATCATAAACTCTCCATTTATCTCTCCAAAAGAAACTAAATTTCTCTTTAATTTTAATTTATCAAAATGATGAAATTAGGCATCATAAATTCTCTCCAAAATAACATTGTAGCATACATAGATCAAAATAACTGTCATAAACTCACCATTAAAATGGCAAGTTTGGTGATGCTTTATTTATTACATGGGTTACATAGGAATGAATTCAAAATCTCCCGCAGCTAAATTAATGGTTACATAGGAATTAATTCAAGATCTCCTGCAGAGATATGAAATTTATAAAATAGGGCTCAGTCTCAGAGCCTCAGATTTGTATTTTGTTGCAGAGAGTCTTAGAAAAATGTTCCATATTTTGCAGTCTGGCTATGCTACAATATTATTTAGGAAAGAATTTTGAGGAAATTTAGCTTCTTTGAGGATAACTGGAGTTTAAGAGACATACTAATATTAGTAATTTTACAATTTACTAAGTTGTCTGAGACTGATGAGGTTCTAATAAATGAGTAATAAACAAATAAATAGTGATAAAACTAAAAAGAACTTTCTACCCTTAAAAAATAACTTGGATGTTAAAGGACTTGAGGCACAAATTTACACTCACAAACTTGCAAACCAGTCTCAGAAGCTGGATTTGTGGATTATTCATGCAATCAAGAAATATTTGGCTATTTCATTCCTATGTTTCCATGTTATTTGCTGCGCCTAAATCCCATTTTCTGTAAGAAAATCCTGGGTCTGTAGAGACATTCATTTCAGACTGCCTCACCAATATATTGGCTAGTAAGTAAGGACACACTGTATTACCTGGTTTGTACTTTGTATGATCATATGGTGCAAATATATCAACCAAAATACTATAGGCTTCAAATTGAAAAATTCATTTAGCTAGACCCAGTCTGTATTTGGTGCACAAAATCCCACTGACTTTTTCAAAAAGCTGAAGAAATCCATCATAAATTTTCATTAATTTGGCCGATCCACCAACATTTTCCCAATTTATCCACCGAAAAGGCGGAAAATTAATGGTAACATAGGAATAATTTAATAAATAGCTAAAAATCCACAAACTTTGACAAAGCAGAATATTATTTTCACAGGGGAAATTTTTTTATCAACATGTTGCCACTTGCCAGTTTGTAACTTTGTATTTGGTGCACTGAACTCATCTGACTTTTTCAAAAATCTGAGAAATATCTGCTAACATTTTTCATCAATTTGTCTAGTCCTCCAACATTTTACCAGTTTCCTCTCCAAAAATTAATGGTAATATAGGAATTAATAGCTAAATTTATTAGAGAAATTGAATATCTGTTGACAAATCATTGGAATTTACTAACATATAGGTACAATGATACAATCTGGACATGTTGGTGGAATAATGGAATTTACCATGAAATAAAGACTGGCTAGACAGTAGGGTCACACAGCCTTCAGGTAAATTGCGGTCCTTTAATTTCTAATTGCGGTCCTTTAATTTCTAATTGCGGCACTGTAATCTGTTAAGAATGTCTCACTCTCAAAAACATTCTTAAACTAATTTATATTGAGTTGAAACTCAATGCGTTCTAGATTTTGTTTATTTCCAGAGTGCTTCAAAATCAAAGCCATCATAGATTTTAGTGTACTGAGGTTAGTGGCTGCAGTTGGTTTGAGTGCCGCAATTTACCTACCTAATCGGCTGACCGCTGACGCTACGGTAGCGTCAGCGGTCAGCCGATTAGGACTAGGTAGCGTCGCTACCTAGACCTTGCCGGCTAGCCCCTAGGCTAAATCGACTGCTCACTTAGCCTCACTATACGTGATGGCGACGCCTACGTCGTCTAGTTTAGTAGTTTACCTATAAGGCTATAATAGGTACTCACCAACAGATGGAAATGCTTCCTTATTCAAATTCTTCCTAGGTATGTGGAGACTGTGGAGTCTAGAGACAAAATTCTAGTGAAACCACTTTTCATTGTTCACAAATAGGTAGTAGCAACCTAAGTTATTATCTTTTTCATTCAATTTTCTCAAATTTCCAACACATACAGTAATCTAAGATTAAAATTTGAAGTCATGTTGATGAAATTGGAAAGATCTTATTAGGCAAGTGTCCATTAGCATGATTACCTAGGTATCTTAGGTTGTTTATCTTTATAATTACGGTTTAAAAACTGCATATTTATATTCTAGGCACCATTATAGAATAATAATATCATATTGTATAGTTTTATTAATAGTTGATCAAGAATTATGAAGTTGATTAGCTTTTCGGACAATCTATCAAAGTTTACATCACACTTTGTTTACATTTTTGTTTCAGAATTTGGCGCTCAGTTGTCTGAGCTCCATGATTGGTAGAAACATCCGCCATCTTGAATGACGTCACTGCCTCACAGCTCCGAAATTTATATTATAGCGTTGTCCTAACTACCCTTCTATAAACTGTGGGTAGCATATTGTCTTGGATCACACTAAGTTGTAGGTATACCTTAGCGCTGATTGGCTAGAAGTTGGGTCAGAGTGCTGACGTCAGTGCAAACATACTTTGTATTTTGTAACGTGGAGTTGAGCGTCTATCTTATATTGTCTTTGAGATTGCAGTAGAGAAAGAAAGATATTACCCGCGCAGACCAAAAGAGAGTGAGAGTAGTTGGCTTGTAACACTGGTGCGAGGAGGTTATGTTATGCTTGCTCAATTAAATATCTTGATAATTAATTTCTTTTCATTCCTTCTTTTTCATGTAATTAGTCTAAGTATCCTCAACAATTAAATTCTCCATTTATTTGTTAGCGTGGTAATTAATTAATTCCAAACGGCCATAAAGAAATTGGAAAATAAGATTTTAATTCAACAAAATTGCAATCAATTTCCGAATTTAGAAGAATATTGAAACGCATAAAAAAATAAACTTATAACTATACTGAACTACTTTGTTCACATAAAAGTCCAACACCTAAAATATAATGGATTATTGTAATAACCTTCAAGAACAAATTAATAAACAATATAGGACACGGTTCTTTTTTTAAGTTCTAAAATATGAATATCTACAATTCCAATTAATAACTTAAATAATATTACAAAAATGAAAAGTAGGGAAGGCTTAACTCGGAATAAATTTTGTTCTAAAAACTATTACGGCGACTGTTGCAGATCAAATTGGATTTATATTAATTCCTGTGTCTGTACCCATGTCCGCTCCATAGCGGAGCGTGCCTGATGTAAAGGGCCCCATACACGACACCAATTTCCAACTCCAACCCCGATCTACAGCCAGATCGTGGTTGGGGTTGGAGTTGGCGGTGTGCCCACACACGTTCCAATCGATTTGTCCAATCTTTCTCAGTTGAATCGCTTATCTGTGCTGTGAACAATGTCGGACCTCGACTCTGATGACCTGGCGAATGTTGCATTGTTATTAGAGGCAGATAGAAAACGTAAAAAACGATCTAAGTGGTGCAAGTCGTGGCTTCAAAAGAGGGATAAGTTATCCCATAATGTTTTGCTGGAAGAACTGAGGTCAGAACCAAAGGATTACTTGAATTATTTAAGAATGGATGAACCCACTTTCCTAGAACTTTTGTCCTTGGTCACACCAATCATTGTAAAACAAGATACTGAAAAGCACAACTGAAAAAATTTGGTCGTTTCTGCCCATACACCACTCCAACCCCAATCCCGACTTTAAGCTCCGCCCATAAAATATCAGAAAATTCTGATCAACTCCAACTCCAACTACGATCTGCAAATCGTGATTGGTGGAGCCCATACACGGGCCAATCTTGTCGCGGTTGGAGTTGTAGATCGGTGTTGGAGTTGGAAATCGGTGTCGTGTATGGGGCCCTTAACACCTACCCGTGTGAAATCTGATAGCACACTGAAGTGGTCAACTTGAAGATAGATTGGCGAGAAATCATCTGAGAAGTGATATCTATTTTTCTCTCTCTCTTCGGACTCTCTTTCAGTGTGCGCTCTAGATGGTATTGGGCTCCGCGCACTCCAAAAGAAAGTAGGAGAGAAATATTGCAAGAGAGAGAGAGAAAGAAAGGTATTACCCGCGCAGACCAAAAGAGAGTAGTTGGCTTGTAACACTGGTGCGAGGAGGTTGTGTTATGCTTGCTCAATTAAATATCTTCATAATTAATTTCTTTTCATTTCTTTTTTTCATGTAATTAGTCTAAGTATCCTCAACAATTAAATGTTCCATTTATTTCATAGCGTGGTAATTAATTAATTCCGGACGGCCATAAAAACATTGGTCAGTTTCATTCGAAAGTAAGATTATAATTCAATAAAATTGCAATTAATTTCCGAATTTACATGGACATTGAAACGCATTAAAAAATAAACTTATAATTATACTGAACTACTTAGCTCACATAAAAGTCCAACACATAAAATACAATGGATTATTGTAATAACATTCAAGAACAAATTAATAAACAGTATAGAACACGGTTCTTTTTTAAGTTCTAAAATATGAATTACTACAATTCCAATTAATAACTCAAATAATATTACAAGAATAATAAGTAGGGAAGGCTTAACTCGGAATAAATTTTGTTCTAAAAACTATTACGGCGACTGATGCAGATCAAATTGGATTTATTCAATTCCTGTGTCTGTACCCATGTCCGCTCCACAGCGGAGCGTGCCCGATGTAACACCTACCCGTGTGAAATCTGATAGCACACTGAACACAATATATAGAATGGGATAGTAATAACATAGTTTGTTATTTCAATTTCTGTATGTCAACCAGTGACGTCAGGTCACGTGATCTTATTTGGTTAACAATTGCGCATGCGCTAGTTAATTTTCCATATTTTTCAGTTTGAAAGATAGCAGCGAAGAGAGTTAAAGTATGTTCTTTTGATAATTGTGAAAATAATTCTGAAAACAGTGATGCTAGTTTCTTTTCCTTTCGTAAAAACAATTATTTGTTATTGGTGGATGCTTGTAACAATGAGAAACTTAAAAAATGACCCAAAAGACGTTAATGTCGCGATATTTTGTGTGTTCTGATCACTTTGAAATATCAGATTATACCCAAATTTAGTCTCCATTCAAGAAAAATCTGTGTAAAGATGCAGTTCCTAGATCTTATGAAGTTGATGCACTTGATGGTATGTACTATACCTACCTAAGTACCTAGTTACTTGGGTAGTTTAAGTGGTAACGTGGTTTACCTAGTTAGATACTTTTTCTGATTTTTAATTGAAATTTATTGCTCCATGCCAATTTGGATAATTTCAAGCCAAAATTAACATGGCAGACAGATTGCAGCTATTCTCCTTGTTTTAAAGTGTGGACAAAGTTGCCAGTCAGCTGGAAACTTTCCAAGAAGAAAATTTAGGTAAAATATCTCGCTGGTGACTTTAGAGGTCAGGTCATCGAACCGTCGAACGGTCAGTTCGTCGAAGATCTTTTGGTCAATTCCCTGACACATTTTGAAATGTTATATTAATAAAGGTTTCTGTATGACTTGCATTTCATTATAGAAATTGTCATAGTTACAGATCTGATAAACTTTAAAGTTTACACATACGGTGACATACCTACCCGGCTACCCCCTCTGCAGAGTTTGTGAAATATTCTTGGCGGACAATTTGTGATTAACCCCTATGTTTACATGCAATTAGCAGAGACAAAACAGGTAAATCTTGGCGACCAGCTTACCCAACTCTGCCAACTGGACACATACTACTTAATTTACAGGTTAGCCAGTCTGTAGAATAGTGTTAGCTGGTCGCCAAGATTGACCTGTTTTGTCTCTGCTAATTGCATGTAAACATAGCCTCATAGGGATTAATTAGCTTTTGTTCGCCAAGAATCTTTTAAAAATATCACCAATTCTATGCAGAGGGCCGAGGGGCAGGACACGGCAGGTTAGGCCTAATCAATTAGGTACCAACACACACTTTGTTTTTACGTTTAAATCAAGATCTACAGATTTAGAGAAAACACCCAAGAGAATTTTTCAATATTTTGGTTGATTCTTGGTCTCCCCAGTTTGCAGAAGCTAGTAATTACTAAAGTGACAGTGTTTGTACATTATAGGCCAGTCTGCATTCCATGCCATCATTTCCATGTTTCAAAGTGTGGGCAAAGTAGCCTGTCAGCTGGAGACTTTCTAAGAAGAAAATTTAAGTAAACTATCTCGCTTGCGAATTTTGGAGGGGGTGAAATTAGTTTTAAAATATTTAAATAACAGGTAAAATATTTAATAAATAGTCTCAAAGGATGTACATGCATCAGAAATAAAGCATAATCATGTTTTCAAGTGAAAAAACTTCACCTGGTAGCCAAGGTTTACTTTTTAAATATCTTAACTGTGGTGACCTGGGTCACAGTATAAATACACTACATAGTAGCTACCTTCAATTCTACGGAAAAAGACTATTTTTAAGCTAACCAATTGCAGAACGGCATCTGAATTATTTATTCTATGATGTCACACATAAAAATATTGATTTGACAATATTATGAGCATGTTTCTTTACTTGTTTTCAAGTGTTTCCTTGAAATTTTGGTCCAACAGTGCATCTTAAATATCCCCATGTCCCAAACAGGCTACAATTGCTTTGATTTGTTGCCAGTGAGTATGAGAGATATCTTCTAATGGGCTAGAGACTCGTGATGTCATAGAATCATATCAACTAAAAGTGTATGTGCATTGAAGGTATTATAAATGTTGATATTCTCACCTGAAATGGAGATATATTCAATCACTATATATCACTTAATTAATATCCTATACTATTCGCCAAAATAATGTATGAGGATTTATTGAAACGTATTTAACACCACAGTTATTATTATTAACTTTTATAACTATACAATGGAACGATCTAAGAGAGTGACACCTCTTTAACCTTTTACAGCTAAGTCAGAATAAGGAATGATTGATAGATAGATATACAGTTTGCACTGAGTTGCAAATGCTACTTTATACGTACTACCAGTCACATAAGTAAGGTTTATACTAACAATTACAACAGAAGGTACTATATGTAGTTATACTGTGACTTGGGTTCAGTAAGCTTGGAGACCAATTCATTTTCTCACTACACTAGCGACTTTTTTTGCCATACTTTGATCTTCATTTTAGCATCAAATGTAACTATTAGAGCCATTCATCCTTATTCCTTATCCATGTTTTGTTTCTCTTTACAGTGGATGCTCCAATTTCTTCTGGTGCAAAACGTGAAACAGAGCCAAATATACTTCATTTAGAATACAACGAATTGGATGTGAGTTGTTCAAATTATTAGTAACTAGCTACTTGTATTATTGATACAGGGCATATCATGCCAAGTAGAAATAAGAGTAAAGAGCACAGATAATAGAAAAAAAAAGTTGGGACTATAAGAGTCTACGGCGACACCCTATTTAAACCTAACCAAGCACAGATATAATTGTTTGCTTCCGAATGACGTCACAGTTAGTCTGTTACTGATGTGACTTTTCCCCCCTGTTTTAGTTTTTAAATAGAATAAGTGCGCTTTGTTTCTATTAATTTTTTATTTGTTATAAGTATGAAGGCAATAGAATGAATACGCAATTCATGTTATTAGGACTAGAATCATAAATTAACTGGATAATAACCCTTATGAGTTAAAGTATATTATTGAAATGCGAATTTTTATATTTCCGAGATGAAATCAGTTCTATGTGACATCACTCAGAACCCTCTTTCAGCAAATTAATATACTGCATTGGGCTTGCTTCCATATTCCATACAGCTAGCTACTGTGGTAAAGAGTGATTAGTTTCAGTAAATTATTAGATTAATGTATACCTATATGGTAATATAAAGATTACGAAACTGCATATAATATCTTTTCAACAGGATGTATTTGTGTGCACTCCAAAGTCAAAGAAAATACTGAAGACCAGTCCAAGACAATATCCAAATCAACAGAGGTTGAATGTGAGTAGCTAGGAAGCAAATTGGGATACGGTTGTAAAAGTGTAAATTCTATCAATTGGTGTTTCAATAAAAAAAACATAATTACTAGAATCACTAACAGACAGATAAAGAAATATTTCTTTTCCCAAATAGAGGTCAGTTGATGTACCAAGTCCAGTGTCTCGCAGAGCTAATGCAGCAGCACGTGAAAAGAAGCTGTTTTTTCCTGCATGTGCTTCAGATGTGAGCAAAAAATGATTTACTGTTTTGAGATTCCATCAAAACTGATCTATTGTATGAATATATTGTGGTATAATTGGATGTTGCTGATTTCATTTCAATTTTATCTCTTAGCGTAGCTTTGTTTGTACGCCCACAAGTACTAAAAGAAAATTTGATGACAATAGCAAGAGTGGTAGTCTTAAAAAGATCAAATCTTCTGAGGAAACTCTTGTATCAAAAGTGAGTATGAAGTAGAATATAATGAATAACTATGGTTTACAATCTTCATGTCTCTATATTTATGATAGGAATTGAATTTATTCAACACCTCAAATATCTAACATTCCAAAGTGAATGTCATGGCAATGTAATATGCTGTTAAAATATAGGAGCACTGTTTTAGTGTTCATTCTTACTAGCTACTGAATGCCAATAATTGTCTATGTAATACCTACCTACTTTTTCTTTTAGGATGTATCTGCTGCTCTGCCAACCGCTATGAGGTCTCTATTCAGTGAAGTTGAATCATCTACTGTGGACCAATCAGTTGAAGCTAGTTGCAGTTCAGAGGTAAGAAAGATAAATTTTGCCTTGTATTCTGTTAAGCTGTTGAAAATCACTCTAATGAGTCAATTTTATCTTTTCCAGTGGATTGATATTTTAGCAAGTCCACTACCATCGGATCCTCCCAACTCTCAATCACTGTTGGCCTGTGACTCTACTATTGCTTCATCCAATTTACCGATAAAGGTTGTACGTAGATATAATAGGACAAAAAAGCAAGCAAAGAAAATGCCAGCAAAACGTAAAAGAAATAAACCTTCTTTTCGAAAAGTAAACATTGATAATTTCTGTGATGATTATGGTATTTTGTTAGGTAGATAATTAACTAAATTTAATCGGATGAAGCTACTGCAGCACAGAATGAAAAAACAGCGATATAGCCGTTTCCAAATATTTCTTGCAGCAAATATTATGATTGGCACATCAATCAAAAGCTATAAATTTCTCTCCAACATTCTACCACTTCCTTCTTCTGAAACTGTACTCAGAACTCTTAGAAAGATGAAATCTATGCCTGGAATAAGTAAACAGAATGCCAAAATGTTACGGTTAAAAGTAAATCCTAAACAACCTAAAGATAAATTAGCTTGGCACTTTTAGACGAAATGTCCCTACGAAAGGGTTTATCCTATGATAAATCTACTGACACTATTCATGGCTTCAAAGACAATGGGAAGAAGAGGGAGAACATTTTAGCATCCAGTTCCCTCACAGTAATGGCTGTTGGTGTTATCAAGAAATGGAAGTTTCCTCTTGGTTATTTTTTTAGTGAAAAAGTAATGAGTGCAGAAGCTATAATAACTGTAGTACAAGATGCCATCACTACCTTGGAAGATGAAGACTTCAATGTGATGGGCATCACAACAGATCAAGGTTCAAATTTTGAGAAGGCTTTCAGGTTATTGGGGGCTTCCCACTCCAATCCCAAAATTTCTGTCGGTTCTAAAACATACTTTGTACACAGAGACCCGCCTCATCTTCTTAAGAATGCTCATAATTACTTGAAGAAAGCAGATGTGTCTGTTCCGAATATGGAGAGTAAAGCTAGTTGGAGACACATTATTGAGCTATATCAGAAGGATTCTCAGTCCAGCCTCAGAATGGTTCCTAAACTGACAGACAGGCACATTTTCAATCTTCGCTTTTCTAGTAAAATGAAAGTGAAACTAGCTGCACAAGTTTTATCACATACAACAGCTGCAGCATTGGAAACTCTATGTGCCAAAGGTGATATGAATTCAAACTGTCTAGCAACGAGTACTCTGCTAAGAAAGTTCAATGATATATTCGATTGCTTGAATTCATCATCTTCCAAAGATTCGGTAAGATTGAGAAGACCAATTTCCGTAAATTCAAAGTCTGCAGAATTTTTAACAGATTCGTATGAATGGTTGGACCGGCTAGACAAGAGAAATGAAAAGAGGAAATGTTCTTTCATAAAAGGATTTAGACAAAGCATTCAAGTTGTTTTACAACTCAATAAAGATTTGAATGAAATAGATATACCTTTCTTGTCAACCAGGAACATATGCCAAGATGGCTTAGAATTGTTCTTTGGCAAGGTTCGATACTTAACAAAGTATCCTGATTGTTATAATTTTATGAACAATTTTGCCAAAATAGCAACATCGTCATTGATAAGGGAGCCAACGACTGGAAATTGTGAAGCTGCTGACTCTGGTGATCATCTATGGGAAACCATATCTTTCATGACTACTGTAAGTAGCTAGCTAAATAATTTGATAGTCATTAGTTTGTTCAAATTACAAAGAATATGTGCTAATTCCTATATTATTTCACAGGAATAGGATACTGAAAAGGAATCCTCTTCATCTGCTCATGAGGTACTCTGTGATGAGGTAGACCCATTCGAAGTCATAACTTTCTCTGATGCTACTCTTGTTGGAAGTATGAGTGATTCTGCAGGCGCTCAGAGTGCGGCATCGTATTTTGCTGGGTATGTTGCTTTGAAGCTTCAGAACTACCACTTGAAGCATCTGAAAACCCCTCTAGCGGACTGTTCGAACTGCCGCAATATCTTCACTGCCCAAGATTTTAATCTACATATGTTTGTTTCCTTCAAAGAATATGAAGATTCCGTTAATTCATCTTAGGCACTAAAATACTGTGACGAGTCCTTCATATCCACAATAACTGAATTTGAAAGAGTTTTTCTTTATTCTTTTGATAAATATCCTCACACGAGAAATTTCACTTCGTTCACCCGTCAGATAATTGAGAATTATTGTTTCAAATATCCACTATGTGCACCTGTTTTCAACTATTTAATTCAATTTTTCGTCAGATGCAGAACTTACCAGTGCATAAAAATTAGAAATGCATCTTTGCGTTCTACTGCATCTGACGATAAGTTGAAAAACTCCGCAATAAATAGATATTGTTGGCCCCTAGGGGCTCTATCCTACAGCTGTCTGTGGTGAATGGAAGTGAAGGAGGGTGGCGTCCCTTGGGACCCAAACTGTTGTAATTTGGATTATGGATTGTCATTTTTTTATTTCTTATCATGTTTATGATTTTTTAACGCTACTTGCAGTTTTGGAGGATAGTGGTAAATAGTTATTCTCTTCAATTGCAAGGTCTTAGATATATTGTTAGGTAGCCTTCATTTACTATCACCTCTTCATTTTCCTCTTCCATCCGTGAGTGCAGTTACTGGTGCTTGTGTCCCTTTTCGTCACATTCCTTGGAAATGACTGTATTCACGGAGTAGCTGTTCTGCATCCATGAGCTTGTCACCGAATTGTGGTATGTGACTTTGTGGAGCCACTTTCCTGTCTGACTGCCTTCTTCTAAGTCTCTTGTATTTCTTTTTCTTTTGACGTCAGTGATATGGCATTGTGTTCAGAAGCAGACGTTAAACTTCTACCAAAAAAACAAATGATGCATCTAATTGTTGATTGTTAACTCATTGTCATAACTAATTAGCTACATAGTTTAACAAAATATTGTAATAAATTATTTAATTAATTAGTTTAATGTGATTGTAACTATTAGGGTAGCTATATCATAATCTAAGGAGCATCCTAAATGCCTGGAATAATCATAATGTCAAGCTCTAGTCTCCGTACCTGTTAATGATAATGTGGCTTAATTTTTTCTAAGGTTGTTTATTAGTCTGTCCTGCAGGTTTTCATAATTGCTAGCTATTCTAATAATTTTTAGCTAGCTATAATAATGAATGTTTGCATAATTGTTCATATTCTACATTGGTTAATTTCTTTCACTCCAATGATCAGTAATATGTGTGAAATGGAAAACAAGTCATTCCTTGTCTTGCATTTTGAATTCATTTCTTCTGCCTTGCTGCATCCATGGGTAAATGGACTGACTGTGTAGGTCCCTTATCCATGGGTAGGTGGACTGACTGTGTAGGTCCCTTATCCATGGATACCTATTCTTGCCATCCATGCGCTGGGTCCACACGGTTACCTGTGGTAGCCGAGTAGTCGACCTAGTGCATGGAGCGTACTTTCACTGTTCCCTCTTCTATGAGGCTTTCTTTTCAGTCTTTTGAAACGTCTCTGTAACGACTAAAGACGTAAAACCTCATGTATAAGGCTCGGACATTGGGGCATTTATAAGTTAAATGCCACTAGCGCTCATAATGCTCCAAACGCCCCAAAATGCTCCATATGTACTCTGGTTGACTTCTATTGCGCACCAAGATTGAGTAATGTCAAATAACTGTATCATTATTACCGGGTGGACAACTGCACTTTTAAGTGTATTTAATGGTTCATAGAGCTTAAACGTGAATGATAAAACTAATTTCACATAGTTATCTACCAGTGATTGCTGAGACTGTTTATTTAGGTAACCTTTTCAATTTATACATTTTTTTAACCATCCTTCATATAACCAATAATTAGTTCGTATAAATATACTTAAACTAAAAATAGATTAAAATACGAATTTGATATTGATAGAGAGATAGCTTCAGTGAAATACCAGGGCATGTGTTTGTGTCCTATTGCCTAGGTACAGTCAAAGAAATTGTATCCGTATTTCTTTTTTGAAAGTTAACTAATTTCAAATGTTGAAGAGAAATCATATTACAGGTAGAGCTCGTAAAGCTCGGGCAAAAAATATCCGTTCTATAAGGGCCATGTAGCTCTTACAATGACATCTTTAAATTATATGGATTAACAAATATATTCTATGTCTACCATCAATCTAGTCATGCATTGATTAATTTGATTATATTCACTTAATGAGTTAATGTATTGTTGTTCAGTTTTTTTAATGATTTAATTTTGTTACCCTTTTCTTATACATTTTCTTTGATTAGAAAAGTTCTATAAAAATTAAAAAGAGGTGTAACTATTATAATAGTAACCCTAGATTTTCACGTAATTCATATCTATTTAGTTACAAATATCTTTGTTTTATTTTACATACCTTATTTTTTCGTACATTTGTTTGAGTAAGTAAATACAGGGTTGAATATTTTGCAAGGCGTAGTGAATAAAAAGACTGAAATATTTCCCGAATTGACTCTCTAAGATGTTTCCCGCTATGCTAGTGCTCTGTTACTTCCACAGAAGTAGAGATTATTCTTTTTATTGAAACATGTGGTCTCAGATAGACGATGAAGGGTCAAAAAAATGTTAAAGTAATGGTTTTATCTTGTTAATATGGGTTAACTTTCAAATTCTTACCAAACTTCAACAACATGTGATGCTAGAATTTTCTGTAACATTATAGACTCGATATAGATTCCAATTATTATATGTACTGCATATGTTCGTTTTGGTTTCAACATTTATTGTTCTTTTTCTTATGTTTTTTCAAGTATTGCACAATACTTTTGAGCCTTACATATTTACATAATGATTTTTCAAAATGAATTATTTATCGATAAAATTAAAGATAATTCTTGTGTATATTTCATCCAAAAACTCTTCAAAGAACAAAACCTCGTTAAAATTCTTACTTTGATAAGTAACACGCTTTTTCTTTCGGTGTATGAAACGCTCAAAAAACTGCCTCAAATGCACCATTAACTGTCCCCAAATGCACTGATAAGTGCTTCAAATGCTCCCATAAGTGCCCCAAATGCCCCGATAAGTGCTCCAAATGCTCTTTTCTATCGCTCCTACTGCACATTTATAGCGCTACAAGTGCTCGTTTTGACCGCTACTACTGCTCTTTTTTAAGTGCCCTAATGTCCTAGCTCTACTCATGTAAAATAATTGTTACAAACAGAATAATTATATCTATATTTACACACAATTCCGTATGTGTAAATATTATGTTTTCTGGCCCCTGATGTGTTTTTGAATTAAAACGAAAGCGCTTGGGAGGAGCAAGTTTGTCTACCTTTCCTTTATCCTAAATGAAAATTTCCATGTACATAATTTACCGATTGAGTGAAACTAAAGTTAATTACACCATGATTTAATATGTCTATTTATTAATTACACCCTGCATATATGGTAAATCGTGGAATATATTTAAATAATATAAATGATTTAACAGTATTTTTATTGAAAATTCACAAATACGTCCTCGCTTCTTATTTAGTGAATTAAGTTATGTATGCAAACTTCCTTATTTAAAATAATAGGAATCTGTTATTATTTGAAAGAATAGCATTGAAAATATATAATAAAAACATCCAGAGGAGTATGCAGGTTTTCAATAATATCAAATGGAGTAATTGGTTACTTTTCAATATTTATATTCTAAGGCACACGTTCTCGTGCATCGCCTCTTAGCAGGCATTTTTTTTGATCATTTCTAGCGATTTCCACGCTGTGACGTCACTGGTTGACTGATGCTTAGAGAAGCTTTGCCAGCTCGTAGAGATGTGTTTACTATCCTATTCTATATATTGTGACACTGAAGTGGTCAACTTGAAGATAGATTGGCGAGAAATCATCTGAGAAGCGATTTCACTCTTTGTCTATCTATCTCTCTCTCTCTTCGGACTCTCTTTCAGTGTGCGCACTAGAGACAATATAAGATAGACGCTCAACTTGATAGGGTACATGCAAAAATAATAACAACCAATCAGAAGCGATCAGTAGCATCTTAACGTGTGTAGTCATTAGAAATATAAATATTTTCTACTGATTAGGGATCAGAGAACTAATTACTTTATTATTGATTAAGTCTACAAGATCGCATATGTGGAACAATTTAGTATTTTGAATATAATCTATCTTCTATTCGGAGAATAGTCATAACTAGGTATTACCAAGCGAGTATAAGCCTATATAGGTAGAATATTGTCTTAGACGACACTAAGTTGTAGGTATACCTTAACGCTGATTGGCTAGAAGTTAGGTCAGAGTGCTGACGTCAGTGCAAACATACTCTGTACTTTATAACATGGAGTTGAGCGTCTATCTTATATTGTCTTTGGTATTACCATGTTAACGAGTTCAATCTTGCAATTTCTCTTGCTCTCTCGCTTTTGGTGTGCGCAAAGCCATAGGCTTTATTGCTAATAATGAATCCAATTTAATCTGGATCAGTCACAGTAATAGTTTTAAAACAAAATTTATTCTGAGTTTAGCCTTCCCTACTTATTATTTTTGTAATATTATTTAAATTTGAATTGTAGTAATTCATATTTTAGAACTTAACGTGTTCTATTATGTTTATTAATTTGTTCTTGAAGGTTATTACAATAATCCATTGTATTTTCATGCGTTTCAATATCCTTATTAATTGCAATTTTATTGAATTATAATCTTATTTTCGAATGAAACGATGTTTTTGAATAGCCGATGGGAATTTATTAATTAACACGCTATGAAATTTAATTATTGAGCATACTTAGACCATTCACATGAAGAAAAGGAAAGGAATGAAAAGATATTAATAATGAATGACTATTTGATCCAGCATAACACAACCTCCTCTCACCAGTGTTACAAGCGAACTACTCTCTTTTAGTGTGCGCGGGTAATATCTTTCTTTCTTTCTCTCTTGCAATCTTTCTTGCCATCTCTCTTTTGGTGTGCGCCCAGCCATAGCGATAATTGTGATGATATTTCATTTCTGAAAACATATTGTTTACTAATTGTTGCAATTGGTGAGATTTATGAAAATATTACTTTTTATAGTTGGCTTCTCTTTCAATTTTATTACTTTTATATTAAAATGTGAATTAAAAAGGTTAAAATATCCTAATTTTTTTCAATCACAACTCAATTTTAACACTACTCTCTGGTTTAGAAGATAATGCTAAGGTCTAGGCTTGCATGCGTCATTTACTATCTCTTCTCATTTTCCTTGTAGAGTTTTTTCTAGGTAGGAATTTAGGTTTCATTTACTTAACATCAACTCTTCATTTTCCTCTTCCATCTGTCAGTTCCATCTTTCCCATTCCACATTCTTTTTAATTAAGTAACTGCTTTTCTTCATACCTGAGTTGGCCAACGAATCATGGTTGATGAATTTGTTCACGGAGCCACTTTCCTTTCTGACTGCCTCTTCGAGTTCCTTGTATTTAACTTCCTTTTGATGTTAGCGATATAGTTTTTAGTTCCGAAACAGACTTCAATTCTTTGAGTCATAAGATTTGAGAATAAAAAAGTACCAAATTGCATAGGTGGTTTTTATCCTTATATTATTAAACTCAATAGTACCTACTGAATGTAAATGAAAATAACATGGTGCAATATAAGGTAGTATTACATTTAATCCCACCATGCAATTTATGTTCATGAATGATATTTTTATGACGGTTTACATATTATCCCATCAAGAGCCCCCCCGGTCATGAGCCCCCCTAGGTCATAAGCCCCCCCGGTCACGAGCCCCCCTTCCATGTTTTTTTAATCCTTATTTACCTAGTTAAACAAATGAAGAACTACTTAGATAGAAATAACTGAGAGTTGCTAATGTAGTTTGTTGTATCCGCTAGATTGTTGTACTGCACACTTCATGATTGTTTAATGACCTGGCAGGGGGGTTCGGGGGGAGGCACGCCCCCCTTATATACATATATTTTATGTCTAATCAGTAATGAACTACAAAAGTGTCAATAAGGATTAAATAATATAGGTAAATAAGGATTTAAAAACAGGGGGGCTCGTGACCAGGGGGGCTCACGACAGTGGTTTGAAGGTCAGGGGAATCTGGGAGAAGAGAAGCTACAACATTCCACCCATCTACACGAGCGATTCAATTCCCGATTGCCGACATGAAGTTTCTTCTCCGAATGTGGTTAAGATGCATCCACATATATCTCCCCTATCAAGATATTTCCCAGAAATAGATTCTTCGGCTGAGGTTCTTCTGCTGCTTGGACGTAACTGCGGAGACATAATGAAAACAAAGTGTCACTGAAATAGATTCCCATTTGCCCATCATACTGCTCTTGGGTGGGCATTGGTAGGGAGTGTATGCCCGGGGAAAGAAGATAACATGCAAGATAACTGCGTTCTCAAAGTTGGTCACGAACACTTCGATGCTACCCCATGCTTTCCCGATACGCCAAGACCTATTTCGCCATCAAACGTCTTCCTCGACTCAATGGACGATAACCTCCCTGGATTGTCGAGAGAAGACCAGAAGTTCATTTCGATAATGGAGGAGGGTGTAACTGTCAACGAAAGGGGTTTCCTTTTCATGCCCTTACCCTTTAAAGACGAAGATGTATCTCTCCCGAACAACAAGGTCGCAGTGCTCATGCGCACGAAAAACACTCTCATGAGATTGAGCCGTGATAAAGAAAGGCTAGACCAGTGCGTCGACGCAATGGACAAGAATATTAGAGCCGGCCAAGTTGAAGTCGTCCCATCACCAGAAGTCTTCCCTAAAGCTATTGGAAAAGCTTGGTGGTTACCAGTTTTTCCTGTGACACACCGAAGGAAGAAAAAGACGAGACTTGTCTTTGACAGTTCTGCTCGTTACGGTGGCACTAGTCTCAACGATTCCCTCCTCACGGGGCCAGATGGAAACAACAAATTGAGAGGAGTACTGCTCAGATTCAGGAGCAGCGAGATCGGATACTCTGCAGATATAGAATCCATGTTCTATAATTTCTACCTTGACGAAGAATCCAAGGACTTCACCCGCTTCTTTTGGTTCGAAGAGAACAATCCCTCTAAAGATCTCGTTCAGTTCCGGGGTTGCGTACACTTATTTGGCAACAGTCTGAGCCCCGCAGTCGCTCACTATGGATTGAACTACGCCGCAATCGTTCTGATGGAAGCTTGAAAAATTCCAGAGAATTTATAAAACGTAATTTCTACGCAGACGATGGTCTGGCAAGCTCTCGCACAGTTGATGAAGCTATGGAAACTCTACACGGAGCTGTCAAGATGTTGAAGAACTTCGGAATAAGACTTCATAAATTTGCATCCAATAGCAAAGAACTGCTAGAGCATTTTCCTGAAAGTGAAAGATGGGATGCTTCTTCAAGCTCTGGCGACTCTACCATTCAGGGTGCCTTGGGTCTTCAATGGGACCTTGGCTCAGATCAGTTATTCGTGAATTATGAAGTACCTAATAGAGAATTTACAAAGAGAGGCTTGCTTTCTTCAATAAACGGTGTATTCGATACTCTGGGAATAGTGAGTCCTGTTACACTGGGAGGAAGACTAATCCAACGACGTGTGTTCCAACAGGAAACCAGTGATAACGTTCTTGGCTGGGATGAACCTCTCTCAGATAGCCTCTTGCCAGAGTGGAATGCCTGGAAAAGATCTGTGGCTACATTAGGACAAGTGAAATTACCAAGAAGCTATATTCCATTGAACTTTGGAAAGATCAAACAAAGGGAGCTTCACATATTTGCAGACGCTTCTGAGTCTGCAATTGGCTATGTCTCCTATATGAAACTAATCAACGAATCAAGTAACGTACACGTATCTTTCATAGTCGGCAAATCAAAGGTATTGCCCAGAGCGGCAACGTCTATGCCGAGAGCAGAATTGTGTGCTGCCCTTGAGGCATCTGATATCTCTCTAACACTATCTGAAGAGTTACTAGTTTCAAATGATGATATATATCTATATTCCGATTGTAAAGTTGTCTTAGGATATATTAATAATACTGACAGGAGATTTACTAACTATGTGACTAATAGAGTTTTTTCTATATTAAAGGTAACTAATCCTCTACAGTGGTCCTATGTGCCGACAGATGTCAATCCTGCAGATGTTGCTAGTCGACCGAATACTGTGGAGACACTCTTGAGGTCGTCATGGCTCAGGGGACCGGACTTCCTGTGGACTTGCTCCAATCCTGCCTTCTCTGTCGAGAGGGTTACCGATCTTCCTGAATTGAAGTCCCTTGTAACTGGCCTGGAGGATCTTGATCAGGATAGAACTAGCATCGTTTCTGAATGTACCTCTACATGGTTAAGAGCTATAAACGTCGCTAAGTATATTCTTCGGCTCACTAGGCTCGTTGACCGAGCTAGACAGAAACTAGGAATCTCCATTGCCCCTCGAAGTCCCACAATAAGCGATCTTGAGGCTGCATCAGCTATAATATCTCAAGAGCAGAAGATTGAGTTTGGAGGGGGGGCTTATGACCTACACCCATGAATTACACCCGGTTGGAGACAGTGTATGAGTTCTGGTAACTCAACTGGGTTGCTCTTACACTTTTATTAACCAGTTGAAAACCTCTATCAACCTAACAGATCTAAATCTAAATTAACTGTGAATATTGGTTGTAAGAATAAATATGAAAAAAATAATTAGTCTTAAAGGTCCTCTCCAGGCTCCGGGAAAAAATTGAGTTTATTACATAATATTATAGAACTAAGGTCTACGATCATTATTCTGCAAACCACATACAATTCGGTTCAGTATAAATTCTATAATTTGTTTTTAAAGTTTTTTAATACTCTGTGAGCAACAATTGGTTGCTCTGTTTTGATTAAAAATTTGAATTTGATAAACAAACCATGCGTTTTCGGCCTTTATTTTAAATATTAATTGTTTACTTAAGTATATAAACGTTTCTATTATAAGTTCATTTAATTTTATATACCTTTACAAGAATATTAAATGGATTTTTAAACCTAATACCTAGTTGACAATCAAAACAAATGGTGTACATTCTTTTTCTTCAGGCTGAAAATTTCTTAAATTAGAAAGCCGGAAGTAAAATATGTTTTGTAGAGTTTTGATTATAAAAGTCTTTAAATGCATATAAAATTAAAAATACGCTACCAAATTCGATGCAATTTGCAGCAAAATGATAAGAAACATAAGCCTCGTTGAATAAGGCAATAAAAATATTTGCATGGGGGGGACCTTCAAATTTATATAGCAAAAGTATAATTAAAATTTACTATATTATTTAATGTCTTTGTTTGGGATACTTCTACCATTCTAAGATCAAATTATATATAGGGAATATTATATCCATTGACAAAGAAAATAACATCATCATAGTAAAATTTATGGCCTAAAAATAAATACAAAATTTGTCTGGAAAGCAAATTCACCAATCGAAGCGATTCAGAGGGAGCATGTGATACCTTTAAAGGTCCCCTCCGCTCTAATTTTTTTATTTCTCTATGTATTAGAACTAATGTTACTGATAATAAAACTGCAAACCATTTCAAATTTGGTTCTATAGTTTTATTATAATATGTGATTTAAGATTTTTTTCCGTTCTTTCTGCTACACATCTGAATTTCAAGCAAAGAAAAAGTCCTCCTGTTCGATAGGCTATCACGATCCGACAAAATCAAAACAATAACAAAGCTTATTGATAGATATCATTGCTACCGGTAACGTATTGTCACTCAATTGATGTTCTTTGTGTTAATCGAGTTACTTTGTAACAAACTAAAAATGCTTGACAGAGACACCTGCCTACTTAATGAATGTTTTTTTGATTAATGTGATTGAATTTTCATTTCAGCGTGATACCACAGCACTCCTATTAGGTATTCGTACATTAACTTAAAATGTACTATAATTTTGAGAATTGAGTCAATTGAGCTTTGGTCTAAAATTATACTTAGTATCTATATGACTTTATTTTTGACCGATGTTCAATTTCCCATCATTCAGCATGCATTAGGGCTTAGGTTAATTCTTATGACCTATTTTTTAACAACATATCATGCAGACACAGATGTAAAGTAAGGTATGGACCAATTAAAGCTGACTCAACTATGGTGCAAAACCTGCCTTACTCAGATTTACTGTTACCTATCTTTAATATTATAGGTACATAGGCTCTAACATAGCTAGGCCGGTCTTAGCGTATCCATAATCCGTCTTATCCGCGTAAGTTACGGTAGGTATTCTAAGATTCACTTTAATATTTATCGTAATAGTGTAGTTCTAATGAAGTATTTCTTAGTAATCGTTTTCATATATCATAACATTTTCCGATATTGAGAATTGTTAATTTTTAAACACTTTCTATTTGAACGTAGATCTGTGATTTGAAATTTTGAATAGATATGCGCTATGTATATACGAACGAACATCCTACTCAAGATGGGGGGCTTTTTCTTCTAATGAAATTATGAATCTCAGAATGAGAAAAAACGAAATGCGAATATTTCTTATATAATTAATTGTGAACAGAATACTTGATCGATTTAAATTCTGTTTACTGCGATATGTTATATAACCTTAGCTCTACAAATTTAAAGCAATACCAGAATTTTTTTAATTTAGAGTGGAGAGGACCTAAATCCAATATAACCACGGCACCACAGTTGATGGTTTTCATCACAGTATATATAATACCTACGGTAGTAGGGACACATCAACTGGTATAAAATTGTACTAATTCTAGTGAGTACAGTGACGTCACAGCTATATCTGCGAGTGTTGCCTAATTCACGGAATTGATAAAATAAAAAAATACACAGTACCGCGCAATTCAATTTAATGTAAATTAAGCGATTCAACCGTAAACAATTCATCGTTTTAAAATATCTAGAATAATTCATCGAATTAGAATATTTGACAGCCATATTCTACCCATACTTATTAGTTAACTGAATAATAGGTTAAAATCAGAACGCTTTAGCATATCAATGACAAAATAGAACGAACATTAACAAGGGTAATCAATAGGGATGTGATATTGTGCATACATGCAGTTCTCTGCATATATTTCATGAGCATATTATATGCATGTGTGCATATATGCTAATCGAGAAATATGCACTTCTTTGTCAATTTTTAACATGTAAATGTTTATTGTCTAACCTATGCCTGCATAGAAAACGATTTTAACTTTCAACTGTGGACCCAAGAATATTTTATCAAACTAATTATTCAAATTTAAAAAGTTTGTATTTGGAATATTGAATTTACAAATGTATTAATAAATTTATATGACACTTGGTATTTAGTAAATACTAGTAATAATTGAGAAATAAATGAATACAATTATTTTAGAGAGTTGTACAACTCGAAAAATATCAAAACTAATCACACGTAGGTATATAATTTATCTAAGTAATTGAAACACAAAACGGTTTAAATTTTAATTAAAGACTTAGCGTCGCTGCTTATAGCTGGGGATCCTTTAACCTTTTAACCGCCAACGTTCCCATTTTGTGAACATGTATAAAAAATTGTATAACTAACAATCCACGCACAATGTTCTTATATTTTACTTACAGATATATTCTAGGAGGTCGAAGCTAACTGTTTCTATAAAATATTTTGCAAGAAACATAAAATTATACTTTCTGGATCACTTCAAAAATGATACTTTTTTCATACTTCAAACTGTTTTGCTCTATTTACGAAAACCAATGCATGCACATTAAAAAAATTCTCATGGAATCGATTGGGCAAAGATAAATAACTAATATTTATAATAAACTTGCAACCAAATAGAAATAATTCAATTGAATCCATTATATATGGAAAATAAATACATGTTCCCAAAATGGGAACGTTAGCAGTGATAGTACCGTGTCATGACATGTTTTACTACACTCTCTGAATGAGTGTGTTGGAACATGTTGTGACTTGTTCATGCACTTGCCTGAGTGATATTGGTTGTATATCTGTCATTTCTTGCTAATTGCTCGCCGCGAGAACATCTCAGAAGAAAAAAGTGATATAGATACCACCTCATTCTATAAGTAAGTTTTCATAATTGATGTTTTTTAGATAGGAAGTATGGACTTTATTTGTGTTAAAATAAAAGTTAGATAACATTTATTCTGGTAAACAATAATTAAATTTACAAATATCGAATTGTTGTTTAAATTTATTCATGATGTATGAAAAGTGATAAGTAGCTATCATATATATTCTTATATAGCATAAGGTACGATATTATTGATGGATAGATTAGCTCTATGCATAAATGAAAGGTATATTGTGCTGTATTATGTTACGTTTTTACACAACTACTAATTCTCAAGTGTGATATTTTGCTAAACATTATGTTGTAATTATTACATCAAGTACTCAATTCTACATTCCAATAATCGAACTATCGTTTCTAAAACGTAGTTATTCTTTTCAGCCGACCGGGGCATACATCAAGACATCGCTTCCTAAGCACTGCTGCAGATGAAGTGGAAAATATTCGCAGCAACAATATTTCTGTTCTCATTGTGCCACCTATGGATGGTGATCGAGATGTTCTTTGTGATGAAGAACAAGATGATGATAATGTTATTGATCAAGATTATATGCCTCAGGAAATTGCAGGTGACATAGAAATACATTGCGAAAATGAAAACAACCATGAAGAAGGTGAGCCTTCAGATAGCAATCGTTGGAGGAGAAAAACGGGGCTCTCTTTGGATCCACATGAAGTCCTTCCCATTCCAGAAGAGATTGCTCAACTAAGTGGTTTACCTGCCTATGAAATTTTCACAAAGTACCTCACTCCAGAAATGATCACTTTCATCACGGCTCAGACATGTCAATATGCTCGAAGAGATAGAAACGATCACATTTTCAATGTTACAGAGGAAGAAATGAGCAAATTTTTGGGTCTCATTTTAGCCAGTGATTATCATCACCTTCCAACCGAAGACTGCTACTGGTCAACAAGCGAAGATTTGGACGCTCCTATTTTCCGCAAAACTATGAGTAGAGAAAAATTCAGATCAATAAAAAAATATTTGCATATCGCTGACAATGCAAATTTGGCTAAATCAAAAGTGGCCAAAGTTTTACCGCTGTTCGATATGTTCAAAGAGAGATGCTTGCAATTTGGAGTGTTTGATGAACAGCTCAGTGTAGACGAGTCAATGGTGCCCTACCGCGGACTCCATAGTGCGAAACAGTACATGCGGAATAAACCGGTCAAATTTGGATATAAGTTATGGATTTTATGCAGTTCAAGAGGATATCCTTACAATTTTGAAATCTACTGTGGTAAAGATAACACAAGGAAAACACCACTTGGCACCCATGTAGTAAATGCAATGCTTGAACCGATTTCTCATGTTGCCTTCTTCGATAATTTTTTCACTAGTCACAAACTTCTATCAGAGTTAGCAGAGAAAAGTATTCGTGCATGTGGTACAATAAGAGATGGACGGACTGGTCGCTGTCCTCTTGAACCAATCAAGTCAATTGAGAAGAAGCCACGGGGGCTCTTATGATTATAAGTCTGATGGCACAGTACTCTGTGTGAGATGGAATGGAACTATTATGATGTGAATCCGCTGCATAAAGTTGAGAGATGGATGAAGGGATCTGGCAAAAAGAAAATATCACAACCCCATCCAATCAAAATGTATAATTCTGGAATGGGTGGGGTTGATACCTGTGATCATCTTTTGTCTTCCATACAGACCAAGATTTCGCTCTAAGAAGTGGTGGTGGAATCTTTTTACTCATGCTTTAAATTTATCTGTTGTTGCTGCATATAAATGCTTTTTTTTTGGCTAATCCAAACACAAAGATGAGTCCTTATCAATTCAGAAGAGATGTCACACGAACACTTTTGTCTCGTCAAACTGATAGAACCCGCATGGGTGGACCATCCTGTGGCCCTGCTCCTCTTGTTCGATATGATGGAATAAATCATTTTCTGGAGAGCTGCAAACAGGGAAGATGTGTCAAGTGCCAAAAGAACACGAGACTCAGCTGTGTGAAGTGCAACAAAAGGCTACACAAACAGTGCAGCGACTTGTATCACAAACAGTAATATCAGTTGTGATGATAAAGAATATTATTTCCAATGGATAGTAGATTCTTTATAATATTCATATATGTTCAAAGGATATATCATTAAAAAATTTATAATGTATTTTCAAAGTTTAGTTTTTGATAGAAAACTATTTGTTCAGCTTTTCTAATAAAAAGGATATAGTTAAAAGTGTGTTTTTTATGATATCCTGAAAACTGTATAATATGGGAGCAGTCACCGCCAACGTTCCCATTTTGAGAACATGCTAAAAGTCTATGTTCCCGTGCATATTTTTCCAAATGCTTTAAAGGTCCTCTCCAGGCTCCGAGAAAAAATTTAGTTTATTACATAATAATATAGAACTAAGGTCTACGATCATTATTCTGCAAACCGCATACAATTCGGTTCAGTATATATTTTATAATTTGTTTTTAAAGTTTTTTAATACTCTGTGAGCAACAATTGAGCGAATCTCTAATCTGATGCTCAAGAAGAAGATTGTACACTCTTTGTTTTGATTAAAATTTTAATTTGAAAAACAAACCATGCGTTTTCGGCTTTTATTTTAGATATTAATTTATTCCTAAACTATATAAACGTTTCTATTATAAGTTCATTCAATTTTATACCTTTACACGAATATTAAATGAATTTATTAAACCTAATACCTAGTTGACAATCAAAACAAATGGTGTACATTCTTTTTCTTCAGGCTGAAAATTTCTTAAATTAGTAAGTCGGAAGTAAAATAGGTTTTGTAGAGTTTTGATTATAAAAATCTTTAAAAGCATATAAAATTAAATATATGCTACCAAATTCGATGCGGTTTGCAGCAAAATGATAAGAAACATTAGCCTCGTTAAATAAGGTGATAAAAATATTTGCTTGGAGGGGACCTTTAAAATCTATTCTAATTAGGTCATTTGAATATATTCTTCAAAATATTAACAATTTCTGACGAATATTCTGGGAGCGGCGGTTAAAAGGTTAAAGGGAACCGCTGGTCTAACAAGATGGTTAATAATTTTCGAGTCATGACTAAAGTAATGAACGGAATGTGATATATGAATGTAGGGTAGGTTGGAAGACTGAATTTGGCTGAAGGAAACATTTGCTCCTCTTGTTTCTTGTGATGTTGAACGGGAGTTTTCACAGTATAAAACTACATTAGCAGATAATAGGAGATTCACTTTTGAAAACCTGAAATACCATTTAATAATAAAGTGCAATTCCACTGTTTGAAATTGAATGTGTATGTTTGAAATTGACTTACTATGAAAGAAGTCTAAATTTAAAACAGCTTTGTTATATTTTATCTTAGGGATGTAACATTGTGCATATTGCATATATGCAGTCCTCTGCATATATTTCAAGAGCATATAATATGCACGTGTGCATACCTATATGCTAACCGAGAAACATGCACTTCTTGGTCAATTTTTAACATGTAAATGACTAACCTATGTCGTTTTCTTCTGGATCCCTGCATAGGAAACTATTTTAACTGTGGACACAAGTATATTTTATCAAACTAATTATTCAAATTTAAAAAGTTTGTAGGTGGAATATTGAAACTACAAATGAATTAATAAATAATATGACACTTGGTATTTAGTAAATACTAGTAATAGTTGTAATATAAAAAAATGAATAGTTTTAATCATTTTAGAGAGTAGTACTACTCGAAAAATATCAAAACTTCTAACACGAATATATGCATATAATTTATATAAGTAATTAAACACGAAACGGTTTAAATTTACCATTTAATAACTTAGTGTCGCTGCTTATAGCTGGGGATCCTTTAAACTTTGAAGGGAACCGCTGGTCTAACAAGATGGTTTATGATTTTCGAGTCATGACTAAAATAAAGTAATGAACAGAATGTGATATTTGAATGTAGGATAATTTAGAAAACAGAATTTGGCTGAAAGAAACATTCTCCCTTTAGTTTCTTGGGAAGTAGAACGGGTTCTCTCCCAGTACAAAACAACTTTATCAGATGATAGGAGATTCACTTTTGGAAACCTGAAATACAATTTAACAATAAAGTCCAATTCCACTGTTTGAAATTGAATGTGTATGTTTGAAATTGACTTACTATTAAAAAAAGTCTAAATTTGAAACAGCTGTGTTATATTTTGTTTTCTAACGTTAAATTTTTCGCAGTAAAAATAAAAACTTGAGATTACACCTTCGATTATTGTAAGTTCCATTCAAACCACCAAAGTACAGCTACATTTAAAACATAACTATATACAGATTAATTTTATTTTGAATTCCGTAATTAACTTTTAGCATGTAATATACACATTATATTGAATCATTTCTGGCATGTAATATGCATATTTCCAATATGCATTTTGGTTCAGCATATATGCACATTGACTTTTTGCATATTTCCAATATGCATTTTGGTTCTGCATATATGCACATTGACTTTTTGCATATTATATGCAGAAATAGGCATATAATATGCTGCATATCGCGTCAAAAATTGTGCATATTTTATGCTGCATATTGTCACATCCCTAGTAATCAATATGTCAACTATAGACGGATATAAAGCAATTATTTTAATTGAAAAATATGTCTTTTGCAATACAAATAAATTGCAAGTGTTACTCTTAAATGAACAGAGCTATTTATTTGATAAACTTCATTATAAAGGTACATATTGTACGCAAAATCATCGAGCAGTAGTTAAATGTATTCCTATTGCTGAGCAATAAAAGTTGAATGCAAGACATACATTTACATATCTATTATGAAAAAAAACAAGATTCGTCACTTTACGAATATATTATTTCCTAATTTTTACATTCATTGTGAAAGGATAATAATACTTCGACACTGTATAAGTCTATTATATTTTGTCAGCAACTGTATTTGAATAAAATATACAGAATAAGCGTGATGCTAACAATTCAAACAACAGCTAAATTAATAAATTAAAAAAATTATTCCTTAAGGGTTTACATTTTGAAAAAAAGAATAACCAATCAACATACATTTATTTGGAAACAGCAGAGCACAAATAAATATAATTCAACGAAAGTTGAAAAAAAAAAAAAAAAACAATTACAACTTGTAAATAACAGAGAATTAAGAAGGTAGGCCTCACTTTTATGAATAAAAATCATGACTCGCTATTGGAAACAATAATATAGCAAGATCAAATTCAAGTCAAATTTAAATTTAACTCCTTGAACATATAATTTTCTATGAGGTATAATGAAAGAAAATTAGATGTTTAAAGAGTTACATTAATATATGACTTGAATCTTATCTTGCTATTAGAAACATTTGTTTCGAAAAGCAAGTCTTGACTTTGTTCATAAAAGCGAGGTCTGCCTGTAATTCAATAGCATTAACAAAACTATATACATATATATATATATATTTCTATACTATAATCTTATTCTAATTTTTTGGTGTTTTATATTTAAAACATACACATCAACTGAATCAAAGAGGTACAGGATCAAGAGATTTGGAACCTAACTAGTTATATAAGAAACAAATTGTTCTCTTTCACAATTAAACTAGTCGAAGCAAGATGAAGAGTGTACTGAGAGGTATAACAACAATCAAGGTTCTCTTCCACTCTTCATCTTGCTTCTGTGGGAGAGTTATAAGAGTAACTATTTGTGCTTAATTTTTTCATTTTTTTATAATCTAGTGACCCACTGAGCAATTTGGCATTCCAGTGTTTAATGCTATTAAAAATTCTGCAATTGTAAGAAAACGAACAAAGTAGTCTGTGACCTCGTCAGAACAGAAAAAAGATGAGAGGGAGCAGTAATTTCTGATAACATTATAAATCATTTTACTGATTCCTTTCAAATGGCAGTAATTATCGAAGAAGTACAAAAATACTCTTTCCATTTGAGTTACAAGTTGAATGAAAGACGCTGAGCAGTATTTCAGTCCCTAAGACGAATTTCCATTTTCTTTGTATTCTTTAAGAAACAAATAAATGGAGATTCAAATCTTGGGCGACGAAAATACTGCTGCAGCTTGCACATTTTGATGCCCTCTTCTTCAACTTGCTCTGATGAAATTTATTTAGTTTCATTGCCAGATACCCTGAGAAGTAGCTGGTAGCATTCTCGGCCTCTTCCGATTCGAACATGCCTCCAATGGGGGATGAAGGAGCTCCCGAATAGAGGAGAGCTGCCTGGATTTCGGCATCGTCAAATTCGATAACAGGATCATCGGGAACATCCTAAAAATAAATTGGAATGAATAATAATTATCAATATTCAATACACAGATTTCAGTCTATCATTACTTTAATCAAATGAAGGTTGAATTGCTAGAGAATGGCAATAAATAAGGAATCGAATAACTCTAAGTACATAATCAAAATAGTTGATCACCACATTTCTTATATTGAAGCCAAGGCAATTCATCTATTTTCTGGCAAGAATAACAGGCAAATATATTTGTTTTCATAATGATGAAAATGTATATCTTGAATAAATATAGTTCATCATTTGAAAATTCGAAAAGTTTTCCTGGAAAACTTAGATACTACATCTTCCACAGTCGTGAGGTCTTGAACAGCTTCAGGAATGTCAATCTCACAATTACCAGTGCTTTGAGCTGAGATTAACGAAGCACTGTAAATCTTGGAGTAGTTGTTCATGAAACTAAATGAATTCATTAAGCCATTCAGTGATCTCTTTGAAAAATCGTACAGAGTCTGATGTAGTGAATATTGGCCGTCTGTATGGAACTTTGTCTAGTGGGGACCTTGAATTCATCACATCAAATATATCATTGAATTTTTTGCAGTACTCACTAGTAGCAGCAGCTTCAGAATCAATACTGCCGTTAGCAATGCAACAGTTCAATGATGCAGACACACAGTTTGACAACACTTGGGATGCTAACTTTACTTTCATTTTAGTAGAGCCATTTAAGTTATACAGATGCTTTTCAGTCATCTTGGGGCAAGCCTGAGACTGTTTTGACTGTCCAATGAAAGTAATTTTTGAATATATTTCCATTTGGCACTGGCATTGAACTCACTAGGAATATTAATGATTCCATTCAATAAATAATTTCTCGCACTTTTCATTGTCATTTATCTTGGGATCTTCTTCAGTTGCTCCAAGTAGTTTGAAGGAACGTTCAAAATTAGAGCCTTGGTCGGAAAGCATTCCAAAAATTGAGAACCCTTCCTCTTCCATTACAGATATGCTCTCTCTTTAATAATGGTGATAATATTTTCCGATTTGATAGCATTTGAACTGAAAAAGTAAACCGAGAGGAAATTTCCATTTTTTCACCACACCTACTGCCATCACACTTAACACAGATGAAACTAACTCTCTTGATCGATTCTTTCCATCATCAGCAAAACCATAAATCGTGTCTGATGGTTGATAGTAAGCGAACGATTTCCTTAAAGACATTTCATCAAATAAAAGAAAGGCAAAATTACTGTTTCGATCTGAAGAATCTACCTTCATTCGAATTAACTTTCTGTAGTGTTTTTTATCCCAGGCTCTCTTTTGTATTTTCTCAGGAATCTGTGTAAGGTCTTCATGGATGACAGAGGTATCCACTTGCCCAACTGATGATACCCTGTTTTACTAGCAGCTATCAAAAAACTGACACCTAGCCATCTCTGAACAGTGGTGTATCTGGATTTCTTCATTTTCTTTTTCATCAGATCCATTTTCATTATCTCCATGACGATCGGACTGAAAACATTTCTATATTTATGTGTAAATTCATCAATGTTCAGTCTGGAGTAAAATTTTGGTCGGTTTTTGGCCACACTCTTCAATTTCTTCCTACTTCTGTAGTTTCTTTTTCTAAATCTCTTGTACTCCAATCTATCAGCAACATCCTGAAAATATATTGAAACTTTGTGAATTCAAAGAATTATATTCACAAATTAATTATGAAATGACAGTTAGGAAATAGAAATGCTATTTACTTCTTATGATTGAGAAAAATGTGCAAAATTACTTACATCAGTCACACATTCAATCTTGCGTTTGATAGAAGTTTTCTTTGAGGAAGTTGATGATGACATTCCAAACTTTTGAAGTTCACATGACTGGGAAATATATGTATTTTTAAAAGAATAATCACTAACTTTTCAAACAATCAGTATTCACATAGCTCATCATAGATACTTACAATAGAAGTCTTAGCTAAACTACCAGGATTGTCATTAGCAGACATGGAAGAGTAACTGTGATCCACCTGTAACATAAGTTCAGATATCAATGACTTGATATTAAATGAATATTTGATCAAATATGTAAAAAAGATTGTAGTATATAATGAAAAACTACTACTGTCAGAAATACTTACAGAGCAAGCTACAGCATTGTTTTCTGTTGTCGCTGAGTAGCGATGGTCTTTGAGGAATTTGGGAGGAGTTTGTTGTATTGACTGGAAAAAATACATTAATGAGAAATGAGCAAAATTTCATATATAAAATACATCAATGAGAAATTAGCAAAATTTCATAACATAATAATTTGACTGATGAATACTACAGATTACCACTCACTGTGCTAGCATCAGCTTCAAGGACAGCCAAGTCATTGACATTTCTATTCGCGTCAATATCAGCTGACTCCATTTCAAAGTGTGTAACTGTACTATAAACCAAAAAACAATACAATAAGTGTTTTTTTATTGTCATTTGTATTTATATATTTAAAAAACTACTTCAGCTTTACCTATTTTCAGATCAACATTGTTACATTTCCATTTAAGGAACCATTACTCACAGGAATGCAGCTGCCATTTTCTTCAATTGACTGAAAGTCTGGAACTTCATCTTCAGACAATTTGGAAAAAAGACTTCTTACGTGACCTTTGCGGCTAACTGTAGTGAGGTTGGGAGTGGATCCGCTTGCTACCTATAATAATGAAAAGGCATGAAGTAAAATTTGTGATTATAGCTATAGTAAGCTAGTAAGTAGAAAGATATTTACAAAATAATAAATATAATTGATATGTTTAGGAAATTAGGATAAATATTAAATAGAATAGGTATAAGATGGTTAACTGACAGACATTTTTTGAAACAATGATATAGTAAATATAAAATTCCAATTAAAAAGATAATTGAAATAATTATGGAAATTATTATTATTATATATAAATAATGAGAACAAGATCTACTAGCTGTAATATATTGCAAGTAAGTTTCTCTGGTAATCCATGGTTTCAGTTATCATTGTCAATTAGTGTAAATAGATCCAATATCATTTTCGATCAATTTTCCATTCGACCAATTTTCCTTTCGATCAATTTTCCATTCGATCAATTGCTTTCGATAAATTGTTTATAAATCAATTTTCCGGATCCTCTGAGTTTTCACCATTTGAAGTGTTCAAATATAAGCCAATTAAATAAATTAATTGGTTTCAAGCTTTCAGCCTTCAACTGACATACCTACACTTTTTACTCTATAACATGGCCATGAATGCCGTAATAGGTTATATCATAGGTACTGGTAGCTACCCGATACCCATGGGCCATGAACATGATCCATTTTCAAAGCATGGCAAAAGTCTACTTTGCCATTAAACTGGCAACTTTTGAAGTATGAAATAAGTTGAAAAACCTGTAAATAACAAGTAAATCACTATAAAGACAAAGTATGCATCAGACTGTTCAGGGATGAAGCTGGAGCCTGGAAGCATATTAACATAACTTCATAAGGATGTTTTCAAGTGCAAAATCTTCACTGTAGTCAATTTTTTTCTTTTAAAGTATCTTAAATGTGGTGACCTGAATCCAATTTTAAACTAGCAACTTTCCTGTCACACGTTGAAACCTCTAAGCTATGTAGCTACTAAGCTAGCTACCTACCTATGCTATGCTATCATAATTCATTGCTATGTCAGCTGAGGGCTGAAGAAGGTAGCATGTAACAGAGTATGTCAGTTAAAGCCAATTAATTGCAACAGTATCAAAAAGCTGAGCAGCACACCATATTAAGGCGGACCAATGTACTTTCTATCAATGGTCTCAAAGTAAATAGCTGTTATACAGACAATGTAGTTTGACCTATCCGTTAGTTTGTTGTATTGAACACTTCATGATTGTTTAATGACCTGACAGGGGGTCTAATATTCAATAGTTACCCCATAAAATTATTATTATAACAGTTTTCTATGGAAAAATTTATTTTCTATTCTAAATTAAACATCTCCATGACTCCATCAAAGAATTAAACTGTGTGTAGTATAATGTATAAACATTGGATTCAGATACCGTCATTCAGGAATTTGATACAATTATTAAATTCACTCCATTATCCATATATCATTAATCTTCATTCAAATTACATATCTAATTGACCGTACTGTGGTGCGGCGTACGCCATAATCTGTTGCGCTGTACTGTGATGCTCCGTTCCGTACAGCTTTTGCCTTTTAGATACGTATCATCAATTTGCTTAGATTTTGAAAGGACATTTTTCAGATATGTATAATTGGGTTGAAATTTTGAGTTAATTCCTATGTTATCATGTAAATTTAGCTTGAAATTTTCAAATACGAGCCAAAATTGGCTTGGCTCAAAATTCTTGTGAAATATTAGCTCAAAAATTGGCTTATAGTTTGCCAGCCTATGAAACATTGGGCAGGTATATATAGTGAACCTTGAGGTACCTACTAATTGCTACTTAGTCTAATGGGGCAGTGCAGTAATTTTTTGTTTTACCAATTTTAATGTAAAACGATTGCTTAAAAAGAATAAAGTATACCGTGTAAAAGAAATTGCGATGTTCAATAAAATCTAATAATGTAAATATATCATTTAATATATAAATAATTTCCTATCAAATGCTAACGGTAGATGGCGCCACAATCAGTGGTGCCATCTTGTTAACAACCAACAGTCCAGACTGTATTTCATGGTAAATTCCACCGACTTGTTGGTGGAATTTTTCACTTTGAAATTACTATTCTTGCAAAGTCGGTGGATATTTAGCTATTTATTACTGTTACCATTAATTTTCGGTGGATAAATTGAGAAAATGTTGGTGGATCAGCCAAATTAGAAGTTACTGGAAATTTATGGTGGATTTTTAATTTTTTTTTTCAGCTTTTTCAAAAAGTCAGTGGGATTTTGTGCACCAATTACCTATGTTTCAGAGGCTGGAAAATTGTAAGCCAATTTTTGAGCCAAAAATTCAAAGCAAAGCCAATTTGGCTCATTTTTTGAAGATTTCAAGCCAAAATTAACAAGGGAACATAAGAATTAAAAAAAAAATTTAAGCCAAGTAGACATATCTGAGTTTTGACCTTTTGAAATCTAAGCCAATTTATTGGCTTTACCTGACATTAGTGACATACTCTGTAACATGGCCAATTACAGACTGGTTCAACTGAGATAAGTTTCTATCTTGATTCTAACTCAAGCGAAGAGATGGCTTTAATTTTAAAACTATGCCTTCTTGTCTTGAATCTTTTCACCATT
The DNA here is from genome assembly GCA_947561585.1 of Caprella mutica. Taxonomy (NCBI): domain Eukaryota; kingdom Metazoa; phylum Arthropoda; class Malacostraca; order Amphipoda; family Caprellidae; genus Caprella; species Caprella mutica. The sequence continues at coordinate 50,450 of CANNZV010002039.1, read as the reverse complement.
TTGATGCAAACATAGGTCGATTACTGCATACATAAATCAATATGAAAACAACAAACATACTCACGTACATACTAATGAGTGCAAATGCTTCCGCTAGCCCTAGGTGTCACTAATTTTATTATATATTTTTTATATGAACAGTTAAAAAATAAACGAGCATTCCAATACTACATAATTTTGTGTGGAGGATTAATGAAAACCAACTTGGATGAAAATTTATATATAAATTAAATAGTTACTTATAACACATATGGTGAACAGATTGTATAAATTTTAAATTTACTAAATGATACATTGGATATTAACTAAGGCAAAACTAGGAAAATAGATATAATAACGATCGAATTTTGCGAAGAATATAAATTGGGGTGTCTAGAAAACCCAAAGTCGTTTCCCACAGGGAAATGACGACACCCCAAGGAAAAAAAAGGAAATTCATTTCGTGTTCACGGAAAAAATGTCAAATCTAATATATTTTTGATAGACGTCACTTCGCCATCTACCAGTTAGTTTTATGAGGAGAGATGAATCAGATGATACACCCATTTTGGCCAAATCAGTGGTTCGTCCTATTCTGAACGAATGGGTGTTATACCTATCTGGAGAAAGGGTGTAGGTCATAAGCCCCCCCGGTCATAAGCCCCCCTAGGTCACGAGCCCCCTGTTTTTAAATCCTTATTTACCTATATCATTTAATCCTTATTGACACTTTTGTAGTTCATTACTGATTAGACATAAAATATATGTATATCGGGGGGCAACCCCACTGCCAGGTCATTAAACAATCATGAAGTGTGCAGTACAACAATCTAGCGGATACAACAAACTACATTACCAACTCTCAGTTATTTCTATCTAAGTAGTTCTTCATTTGTTTAACTAGGTAAATAAGGATTAAAAAAGCATATAGGGGGGGGGGCTTATGACATAGGGGGGCTCTTGACCGTACCCCCTGGAGAAACACCAGTGATAGAAATAGTGGTTTTCAAGATATTTACTTAGTACCGCCTGGTAATAGGTTTCAAATTTTGAAGAATAAAGAGAGGTCCAGGAGAGTCTCCTCTACGCGATACATAATCTAGGAGAGAAACTACGGGACAGTTTTTATTCTTTGAGGGAGGAAGTAAAAGTGTAACTGGTTCGGATGAATGCTTGTAAGAGGTAAAATTGATTTTTACCAATGGAGGAGAGGGAAGGGAGCGAATCGAGAAATTATGCAATTGTAAAGTATGATTAGTTTTAGGACAATGAACTATATCACTGACCCTTAAACAACAGTAATAATACATATAAATGAAAAATTGAGACTCCACTGGCGATTATATTTTAATAAACAATATTTCGAGCAGGTTTCTAAGCTCGTTTTCAAGTTGTTCCTTGAAAAGTTTCATCCAAAGGTGCTTCTTAAATCTCCCCATGTCGTAGACAAGTTACGAAGATGAATTTTTTTATAGTAATAACACAAGAGAAAAAGACACTTGAAAAGGTAAAACTCGTATTCAGGTAGTAGGTTGTGTAATACTACGATAATTTCATCGAGAAAAACAGAAGAAATTGCTAACAGACGAACAGAAGCAACGTGACTTTTTGATTTTTCTGCGCCCTTTAACATACGTGCAATCACGTAAGACGCAGTAGGATCTGTCTCATTATTTGATTTATGCACAGTGGCAATTGCAGAGAGATGAGACCGGATTGTACTAGTTTTTAAGTTAAGATTTAGCAAAATGATTATGAAAAATGCTACGGTATTTGAGTTATATGGGAAGGTCTGATTAATATTGTGAGAAGCAATGAAATTTGTAAAAAAAATCCCAGTTTAGTTTGTAATTTGCAAGAGTGTTAGACTCGTAGGATCTAGCTACAAGACTATTTACAGAAGCTTGAAGTTGTGAGGTCGAAGGTGCTGTGGGATAGCCGTTGGTAGACTGTCTATTTCACTCGTAGCTAGCATCGCCATAGGTGCCTGTGCACGAAAAAGTAGGTCACATAAAACATTTATTTTTACCAGGGATGTGAGTGGCGTGAAATTTGATATTGTGCTTTAAGAAGAGAAGGACAAGAGGTCTCAACAATTTCATAATATCTTTATTCCGAGAAGTTTGCTCAATGACAATATAAGATAGACGCTCAACTTGATAGGGCACATGCAAGAATAATAACAACCAATCAGAAACGATTTATGTATTCAGTAGCATACGTCACAGCAAACAATGACAAACCGTACAAACGAACGAACCATATTGACAGATGGACGGTCTCAATCTTAACTCGTGGAGTCGTTAGAAATATAAATATTCTATACTTATCAGGGATTAACTAATTACTTTGATTAATTGAGTCTATTAAGTTCAATTTAGTATTCTAAATAAAATCTATCTGCTTTTAACGAAGAATAGTTATAACATTCTATTGACAAGCAAATATTAACCTATCTAGGTACTATATTGTCTTTGACGAAGCTAAGTTAAGGTATACATTAACAATGATTGGCTAGAAGTTGCGTGAGAGCTGTGACGTCAGTGCAAACATGCTCTGTATTTTAAAACATGAAATTGAGCGTCTATCTTATATTGTCTTTGGTTTGCTTATATAAAGCCGATACTACAGAGCTATTATCACCATGAAAATTTATTCTGGAATTACTGAACGAAGATACGAAAACATTGACCAATATATAAATAGGGTAAAGCTGGAGCACTTGAATATCAAACTTCTTCCATCTTGCGGGAAATGTCCAGTAAAAGAAATGAGTTTTATATATCCGTCCATGACTAATCTTAGAACTATCAGTGTGAAGATTAATTTCAACCGAGTTTAATATAGCACGTGGCTTAATAATAGTTACACCATTATAATTTTTGAGAAATTGAAGCCAAAGGTTCAAGTCCTCTTTCATATGTGCTGTAAGTTTTACAAAATGGTGAGGTTTCTTTATTCCTATTGTAGTAGAGTCATATAAACGACGCAGAAAGGGGCGACCAGTTGACACTACAGAGCACGAAAACTGAAGTTTCCCTAAAATTGATTTCAGTGATCTCAAAGTATTTAAAAGGCCTAAAATAGTGTTTGCATAATCTATTAATTTTTCAACAGGTAGTCTAGCCACCATAAGATCAGTGTCTTATTCAATTCCTAGAAAAGTTAGGCACTTAGTTGGTCCTTCAGTCTTATGGTACTCAATAGGTACCCCTATAATTTGGCATAAATCATAGAAAGAAGATAAGCAGCGAGAGCACTCACTAGGTGTATCTGCAATGAAAAGAAAATCATCGATTACTTTGACAATATGTGTAATATTATAGTGATAATGCAGGATCCATTTAATAGCATCAGAGAATCTTTCAAAAAATGTACACATGAGCTTGAGCATCCCATAGGCAAACATTTATCAAAATAAAATTTATCTAAAAATTGAAACCCGGTGAGATGATATTGTGATGGATGCAGAGGTATTATGCGAAACGCATCAGCTATATCAACCTTAGCCAGATAAGAAGTATTATTAGTTTGTATTATATTTATCGCATCATCCAGCTTGGCATACTGCACTTTGGAATCATTCTTGTCTATATTATAGTTGACGGAGTCTGAGTTGTAAGGGTATGAAAGATTATGTAAAAGACGGTACCTTTCAGATTCTTTTATCTGTCTCAACGCTAATGGTGAACATTTAAAATTTAATAGAGGTGGTTCATCGTAAGGACCCGATATATGAGAAGAAAATAATTCTGATGACAACTTTTCATGAACGAGATCCGGATTTTGGAGACAGAAAGAGAATTTTTACGATGCAAATTGCTATCTGTACCGAAAAAATCCAAGTAGAAACCACACATACTCAGAGTCATAGTATCCCTCTAGTAACAAGACGAGTGGTTGTAGTTGAACCGTGAGGGCAAATTGTCGCTGGTCTGAGAGGCATTGAAAGAGCGGATGTGGCCCGCGACATTTGAGTCACTGGTGATTGTACCTGCATTTTGCGACGAGACAGTGTATTCCTTGCGAGTGGTGGCGAAAACAAAAGTGTATTCCTTGCGTGTGGTGGCGAAAACTAAACCCTCCCGATATTTTCATCTTTGTAGGATGGTTTTGAGGACTGTCGAAGCTCTGGTGGAAAGGACGAGCGAGTAGGTTGTTTTGGAAACTTAGCTTTTATTTGTAGGTCGACACGTATGTTCGTCTAAGGACAACGATTAAACTCTCTCTCTTTCCTGAAGCAAGCATCGTAAAACGACCAATCAACACCTTGATCCATCAGGTCTTAGATGAACTTCCCGTATGTGATGACGTCAGTAACTGAAGACTGAAATTTTCAGGAGTAGACAGCTAAGTAATCATCAAAGGCATTATACCATTCTCTTTCGGAAAGAGGGCGATGCTTCCTAGGCAAGGCAGTCAAAGAGTGTTGTGATGAGGAGGAGAAAGATAGACTATAGGAGTCTTTATGTTCGGGATGCAACAAAGTATAGGAGTCTACATATGCATCAGACCATATTTTGGTCTTTATACGTTCGGGCAAATGCTCACCTGCAGGCAGCCCTCCTGTGAAATCAGCTTTTGTTGCGATCGACTGGTTTCCGACAGAGAAGAGAACCTCGTCAGGATTTCCAGAAACTGTAGACGGGGTACCGAGAGACGCAACAGGAGTCTCCGAAGAGGTAGTATGGCGAAATTGAGGAGCAGAGGAGGGACCAGCATGTGACGTGTTTTTGAGAAAGAACCAAATTCGTGAGGTATTGCACCTGTTTCATCTACTCTACGACAGAATCTTTCAAAGAAGCATCAGAAACAGAGCGGGCTTCTGAATAGTCGCTCTTGTCACAATCAGAAGATGTAACTGTTGAAGTTTTCTTAGACCTCAATGACTTCTTAGATTTGAATGGTTTTGTGGTGACAGAAATTTTCCCCTTCAGAGGTCGAGGCTTCAGAGAGGATTTTTCTTCATTCGTTCGCGCGGAGGGTCCAGACGTACGCTTCGAAGAACCAGGGTTTTCATATACCTGTGCACACGTACCGGAGACAGAGCTAGGCCCATTTTTAATGTGTGAAGTGGCAGAAGGGTCTACGCTCTTCTGAAGAGGAGTACTCTCTTTCCTCAGAGTCGAAAGGAGAGGCTCTGAGTTTTTCATTAGAAGGGGCACAAAGCCTTCAACATTTTCAGGTACCCCAACAAGAGGGTAAGAATATGCCGAGATAATTCGCTTGTTTGCAGCAACAACGTCATGAACACGAAAACACAGATATTAGAGTTATCTATATAGACATATAAATCATAAAATGCTGATCATTTTGGTAAAAAAATTCATCATTGTAATTAAAAAATATACCGCTAGAATGGCTAAATGTTCTAACGATATACCATTAAATGTATTATCTGGGAAAAAATAAACGAGGTCACTTTAAATTTTAGATGCAAATACCGTGGAGTTTTTAGTCAAAATTTTGAGATTTGACAACGTTGCATAGGATAAGCTCCACCTTCTCGTAGTATTGAGAAAAGATGCCATGCAGTAAAAAGTTTATGACTACTGGAGACCAATTAGTGAATTATCTTTGAATATTGAAATATAGTGCGAATTAAATTGTATCGTATTAATAAAAAAATTATATTTCGATTAACGATTATTTAAACCATCAGGCCTTCGACGAAATAACTACATTTATAAAAAAAAACTATTGCGCTAAACTATAATACTTGTCGTGTATTTCTCTTAATTTTTCACATGGGAGTAACTACAGGAACAGTTATTTAACCATTTTGTAATAGTGGTTTACACACAGATTTAATCGTATATCAAATTCTAATGAAATAATAACTACATTGCGTAGCACTTCACGAAACACTGTTTGGCATCATTTGATCATTTTTTTCATGCTCTAAATTTTTGACAGAATAACTACCCATTCCATACTATCAGTTAATAAGATCGAAACTACCATCATTGAATTATTATTTGCAACAGTCCTATCTTAATAAGTGAGTATGAAGAATAATTTGATTTTTTTTGAAGGGCAAGAACTAAGGTAAATACACAATAGCCAATATGACACAGTAGCTGATAGCTAGTAAGAGAAGATTTTTAATTTTCGACTATAGAAGTTCAAACTTCATATCTATTATAGAGCATCTTTTTGTAATTAGCTATCGGCTGCTGTGTCACATCAGATGTTGCGTATTTAACTTAGTTCAATTTTTAATGTATATAGTTAGTTCATTATGCAATGTCTATAATATCCCCGATTAATGTAAAGGCTGATTTGGTTAAATTGGCTTTTGTTCAAATATTTTAATAATTTTTATAAAGACAAAAAAAAGATAAATAGTAGAATATATACTATGGGTATAGGTAAAGCCACACCTAAGCTAGCGATGCATTGCCAAATAGAATTCTACTAACTCCTAAAATTAGCTTACATATTCATTGCTTAATAACACATTCATTTGCATGAACTGTGTAATAGTTAAACTTGTAAGCTATATCTAAATCCTTGCATTGAACAGTATATCCCTATATAAAAATATCTTCCATAACGGGAAGTAGTGTTGGCAATATTAATATTTTAACGTGGTAGAAAGGAGAAGAGGATATTGATAAATACTTTAATTTGTTTGCTAGAGTTTAGAACAGAGGTGGGCAAGTGCGGCACTCAGTGCTCTTTTTAGCACTCAAATGGCACCGGGTGCCCACCTCACCTGTTTACAAATTATTAAAAGTTACCCCTATAAAATTGAAAGAAAATACAATTTAAAAGAAAATTATTTAACTTACCGATAACTATTTCAAATGTTTATTTATTATAATCAGGTTTCGTACATGATTGCTACTCTCCGTTAATATATTTCATTTTGCCAGTTAAAAGTATTATGTAATAAGTATATCCTGATTATTTGCTATTTTATACTGTGACAATGCGATAATTAAACATTACTGTGTAATAAATAATTGTTGAGTACCTACTTGTATAATAGAGAGAGATCTTGGTGTAGATCTTGATTTATTACTTGATTTGATTTTTTTAAGTACTTATTCTGTAAATAATGTTCATTTTTTGTATATCATTATTCAATAAAGAGTGTGTTTCGACCTTATGGCTGTCAGAATAGAAGAATGAAAAAATTTCATCTGTCCGTTATTCTATCTTAAACCCAATACCTTAGGGGAGAGAACCAGGAACATTCGGACAGAGGGATAGTTCGGACAATTCGTTTAAACATGTTTATAATTGTTGGAACTACCTCTTATTGCTACTGAATGTGTGTGACGTGTTACCTGTCAGATATTTGAAAGATCCAGTGCAATGTAGTATTTCGCCCCAGAGAGGTAATTTACTATTTTCTTCAATTTTGATGTAATTTTTCGTGATTCAATTGTATCGTGTGTGGACTATATGAATAGGAAACTGATTCTCAATCTCATAGGTATGAATTATATCAATATTTTATGTTATGTTTGGAGTGTTAAAAAAATAATACAAATGAAATTAGAAAAATTGTGATATTTTTAATTTTGAAGTGTCATTTGGGATGGTTCGGACACTTCTGTTTAGGTTGGTTCGGACGGTGTCCGAACCTTCCCTCTGTATCCGATAAAGTCCAAAATTACAATTTATTGAAGTAATTTTTATTAAAAAGGATATTCTGAACTATTTTAATTGGCATAGCATTCGTTTATAAGATTAGTTGCAACTTTTAATATTAGTGTCTTTATTTGACAGTTTGGCGATCGTATTCATGCCTTTTCATTATAGAAGGAAAACTGATTGAGTCCGTAATAAAGAAAGTAAGGTATTCAAAAAACATTTGATAAATTTCAAAAAGGTTTATCTATCAGAAAAAACAGGCATTCTCGACCTTTCAATTCAATAAATCTAAAATCAGCAGTGTAATGACTGATGCTCACCTGGCAGATGTAATTAGAATCATAACTAGTGACAGAGTGCCAAATTATTCTTTATTAATGAAGAATCAGGAAGAATCACCTGAATAAATAGGAATTCTGTACTCATGTTTATTTAATTTAATCTGTATTCATTTTGATAGAAATGATTTTCTAATATATGAAAATGTTTGTTCATTTTATTTATAATTTTGTCTAAATGTATGAGAATGAAATTTGTTTTGATAAAGCTACTTATCTGATTTATTTTACTTTCATCCCTACTGTGCAATCTTTAATATGTTATTGAAAAAAAACTATAAAGAATAACTAAGTGTATCATTAAATTTAGTTTTCTATGAAAAATAAAGAAAAATATTTCGTAGCACTGAAATTTCTATCAGTGGCACTCAAAAATAAATTTCTGCCCACCTCTGGTTTAGAACCTAGAGAACGTATCTACAGTACGATCGCAGACTTCCACCTCTCTTTTCAAGATAGCTTTAATAGAGTCTTCAATTTTACATGGTAAATGAAATTAAATAAAACTATTTTGAAAAGTTATAGATATTTTTTTCTGAAAACTTAAAGTATAAATTGCCACTCCCTTCATTTTGTCTTCTTTTTACCTTCTTTTGTCATTCAATAATTTGAATGGATAAACAATTTTTTCCATGATCTAGATTTATGTTGAATTTGCTCGAATTGTAGTCCTCCCTATAACCTCGGTCCCTTCTGTACTGTGAATTAAGTTTGATTAGATTTTGGGAGAGATCGGGTCAAAGGTCAAGGTCATTTATAACTCAAATAGTATTCAACCAATTCCCTGAAATTTGGTATTGACCATTTATTGGTCAATAACCAGGAATCATTTGATCAGATTTTGGGAGTGAACTAGAAAAGATTAAGTTCATTTCTAACTCAAGTCAAATTATTGGGTGGTCAAGGTTATATATGGTCACGAAGGTATGCGCTCTACTACGAGTGCACGTCATCTCGTTGGTCATGTGTAGGGTTGTGACAATAAGCAGATAAAATAATAGATCTTAAGAATATCATAGAGGAAACGAAATGAAATGGTATCGGGTACTGTATACCGCTGATTTAGAATGATTAAATAGTCTTTCATTCATTCCGTCCATACTATTTTCTGGATCTATGATTTTAAACGCATATTGTCACGATCCTAGTCATATGTTGATATTTAGTCACCCAAACTAATTATTGATGAGCCATGTTGTTTCTTTCTTTTCTCACTATTTTTTTGTTAATCTTTTATTTTATTACTTGAGTGCATAATATTGCTCTCCTCATTGGAGAGCATGCAGCAGCTGTCGAAATCTTCATGAGACTTTCGATGGGGACTGATTAACAACACTAAACGCTGATCTTAATCAAATAGAAAATATTTGAAGTACTGGAGCAAAATAATCCAGTATATGTAGTATAGCATAAGGAATTGCTAATTTTCTCATTTATTTAAAGTAAGGCTTGTTTCGATGAATATAGAAGGATATCTAAAGCCTAGATCACACAGTCAGAACTGTGTTGGATCGTTCTTTGAACGAAGGGAGAATAAACGAAATTCCGGCAACGCTCGTTATCATGATTGGAAAATCAATCGTGGTAACACGAGCGTTGATAGAGCGGTGTTCTACGAGTGTAGGCGTTGGCTCGGCGGGGTTTAAAGTTGGTAAAGCGGTAGGTATACTGCTTTTGATTACGGAGCTGAGTGGATGAAATTAATCAGAAATTCTGGTAGATTTTTGGTATCAATCGATAGTTGAGGCTCATCATTTGAAGGCCTGACACACAGGAGAAACTTTGCTAGAGTGTTCCTGTAGCAGGGGCAAAAAATTGATAACGATGACCAGAAGTTGGCCCCCCGTTCAGGAAACGCCGTATACGCTTGACCACCGCTTATGTTCACACTTACCGATCCGAAAGTTTTGAACTACAAAAAATATTACGAGCGTTGAGAAGCAGTAGCTTTCCACTCCGCAAAGTTCCCCACAGCAACAAAACCCAGTCAAAGTTTGGCACCATTATAGACGCAAATACGTAAATCTCAAATGCTTGACCACCGCTACTTCGCCAGCATTGCCCGGGCGGTGATTAAATGTTGCATGAACTTTGATAAGGCAGTTGAAAACGTTTGAATCACGAACATGAGTTTTCTGAAACGGTCTCAGAAAATGAAGCAAAGATTCATTGCAGTGATGAACTTTGGTTTGATGTTGGTAAGGAGGTAGCATAGCTCCATACTGCCAAACCAACGCTCGCTGCCTCTTCCTACCGTTAAGCCAACTCTATGTCAACGACGGCTTCAGCGGTGCACCGCTATGGCATCACATGTATTTTATATTTTGATACATAATTTGACACACAAACTCATAAAAAAATAACAACGCTCTGCCAAAGTTTGTCAACGTTTAATCCCCGCCCGGGCAAAGCTGGGGAAGCACCGTTCAGGATTTCTGCATTGGCCTAGCGGAATGAAGCGTTCACGAACTTGCTTCTAGCGGTGCCAAACTTTGGCTGGGCGATGTTTTAGAGGTAGCGAACTTTGCAGAGAGGAAAACTACCGCTCCTCAACCCTTGCAACATTTGGAAAAGCTCAAAACCGTCGGAGCTGTAAGGGAACATAAGCGGTGGCCGTGCATATATGACTGTGCTTTAACGAGGACCAACTTCTGTGAACGGTAACGAGCGGTGATGAATTTTTCACCGCTTAAGGAACGGGTGTAGGTCATAATCAACCTGGACTTAAGCCCCCCCCCCCCCTATTTTTAATCCATATTTACCTAGTTGAGCAAATGAATAGCTACTTAGATATGTATAACTGAGAGTAGCTACCTAAATATAGATAACTGAGAGTAGCTACCTAGATAGGAATACTCTAAGTTAGTTCTATCTAAGTAGCTCTTCATTTGTTTAACTAGGTAAATAAGGATTCCTAAAATACCTAAAGAAAACAAGATTACTATTCATTAGTCCGACGCCCCATTAATCCGATACCAAATTGGTCAGTCGCCCCAATTTTCCGATACCCCAGTAGTCCGACACTTATGAAGTTTATTACTGATTTAACATAAAATATATGTATATCGGGGGCGTCATCCCGAACCCCCTGCCAGGTAATTAAAAAATCATGAAGTGTGCAGTACAACAAACTAGCGTATACAACAAACTACATAATTAGCTACTCCCAGTTATTTCTATCAAAGTAGCTCTTCATTTGTTCAACTAGGTAAATAAGTATTAAAACACAGGGTGGGGGGGAGAGGGGGCTCTAATGTCCCAGGGGGGCTCATGACCGGAGGCTCATGACCGGAAGGGGAGGGGGCTTCAGTCTGGGGGTTGGGGGTGGCTCATGACCATACTCCTCAATTAACACCAAAAAAAAGTTAGGCCAAAAACTAAATATTTTTTTTTAGTTTTATATTGTTTGTATTAGTTTAGATTTACAATACTTTTGAATCAGTCAATCAATTTGAGTTTCTAAGTTTATATCTTATTCATTAGAAAATAAATTTTTACCCTTCATCAATAATTAAACTTTTGAAGGTGATAAATGAATAATTTCGCTCAGGGGCTCAATCCTGAATTGTCTGTGGTGAATGTTTGGGAAAGAGGTGCTTATCATTTTTTTTACAGTAGTTGCAGTTTTAGAGAATAGCGCTAGAGTTATGCTCTCCAACTAAGAGGTTTAAGATTTTTCTGATATGTAGGATTAACTTTCTATAACCTTTTCATTTTCATCTTCCGTCTGTGAATGAAGATACTGGTGCTTGTGTCTTGTTCCTACAAATCTCTTGGTAAATGACTGCATATTCACGTTCTGCATCTCTGAGCATTTGTAAGTGACATTATTCACATTGAATCATTTTCTTTTCTGACTGCTTCTTCGAGTTCCTTTCCATTTGACGTCAGCGATATGGCCTTTTATTCCAAGCAGAGGTCAAACCTCATAATTATGATAAGTTTTTAGTTACTGAATTTAATATAAATTGAAATAGGTAGCATCTAGATTTAGGTGATCCTTATAAGATACGTCCGTGAGAGAGGCACCATTTATTTTTTAATGGTAAGCTCTGCTGCCTATAGCATTTGATTTTAACTTAATTAAAGTTGAAAAAACTAATTTGATTACAGAATTAGGAATAGTTATATAAAATATGTTATATATTAGCTGCAAGTTACAAATTATCGGATGGTTCCAATTCTTCGATCAAAATACATGTAAGTATATAATTAAAATTATATAACTTCAATTATATACATTTTCTGGTAATATCAAAGATGTAAAACCGTCCAATAATCCGCAACTTACCCTATCGCAGAAAGAAATCAAGATCTAAGAGGTATTAGCATGCATGACCGAAATGGTTAACATGCAAAGAGAAATATGCCCTCACGGCCTCTTACTATTACTATTATTATCAAAGAGGTATATGGTATCAATATTTTTATTTCAAATATTATTCAAATATCATACAATGAATAATCATCACAGACCAATTTTTTCTTCCACCATCACGGAGTGATTGAAATGGGGATAATTAAATCTAGCATACATAAAATAATGAATAAAAACTTTCAAGTAATATATGAAACAGAACTATATTAGGTCTGTATAGCAAAAGAACAATGGTAATGGGTGAGACATGGGGGCGAGGGGGGGGGGGGGTGTTGGTGAAACTTCGCGTACCCCTTAATTCTCACCCACCTCATTGGGTTAACTTATATTGATGCCTAACATTGTTACCATTATCGTCGATTAGGTTATTCATATGTCTAAAATTTCTTATATTCAGTACATTATACAGTATACTAAATAATTCACCAGAGTCCAGCAACATGTTGATGAATGGTACTGATAGAGTACTATCTGTGGGGGGAGGGGGGGGGGGTTAATAATATGGAAATGTCATGGTATGTCCTTTCTTAAATTATAAACGAGAATGATTTCAAGTTTCGAGAATAATTATGATATATAAGTGCGATTTCATTCGAACACCCACATATATATGTTTCAATATTACCAGCCAAAATGTCCCAAACTTTCCTATTGCTATAGTTCAGGCTTACTAGTACTTCCATGAGTTCAGGTAAATAATTATTAGTAATTATTTATTTGACTTTAACATTCTTATACCTTTTGATATTAAGTGACCAAAACAAAATAGTGAAAATACTCTAATTATTACTGGAGAACGCAAATCAATAATTATAATTAATTTTAATAGAAATGTTAAGCTAATTGTAAAACAGTAAGATTTAATGCCACCAACCATCTATATTCAAAGATAATTCACTAATTGGTAGAAATTAATTGGCATCTTTTCTCAATACTACGAGAAGGTGGAGCTTATACTATGCAACGTTGTCAAATCTCAAAATTTTGACTGAAAACTCCACGGTTTTTGCATCTAATATTTAAAGTGACCTCGTTTATTTTTTCCCTGATAATACGTACATTTCAAGTACTAAAATGCCTCTCCTGAAGAATAGCTTTTATGAAGTTTTGACACTGTTCTCGCAAACAAGAGATATGTCTCTTTGAAGAAGCTTCCTGTTCGGATTTTGATCTTTTTGAAGACAAATCTGAATCTGAATTCGCTCCTTTTCTTTTATCAGAATCCATATCAGAAGTTTTTAGACAAGATAAATAGTAACTGAAAAGAAAATGTAGTTGGTAAACATTAAAAGCTTGCTAAGGCAAGAGACATTGAACTTAAAAGCTTGCTGAGGCAAGAGACATTGAACCTAAAAGCTTGCTAAGGCAAGAGACATTGAACCTAAAAGCTTGCTAAGGCAAAAGACATTGAACCTAAAAGCTTGCTTAGGCAAGAGACATTGAACCGAAAAGCTTGCTAGGGCAAGAGACATTGAACCTAAAAGCTTGCTAAGGCAAGAGACATTGAACCTAAAAGCTTGATAAGACAAGAGACATTGAACCTAAAAGCTTGCTAAGGCAAGAGACATTGAACCTAAAAGCTTGCTAAGGCAAGAGACATTGAACTTAAAAAGCTTGCTAATGCAAGAGACATTGAACCAGACATTGAACTAGTTATGCTGTAACAATACATCTAAGTTGGAGAGATATCAGTAGGGTTTTCAGAGCACATCAGCCTTTTCAATGGCACACAAGAGTTCTAAATTATCTACCATAAAGTTTTAAATCAAAAGTGAAGAAATAACTACAAAATTTTCATATTGTAATCTGAAATATAAGGTAGGATTTAATACAGTATAAAATTTTGAAAGATAAAGAGATAACAGTAATCACTTCCAAAATAGATCGGAAGTGCCTAGATTGTTAAATCAAGAAAAATTAAAAAGACATCCTGCACACAAAGATATGGAAGCTTCTCATCCATATTATAAATATTCTGAATCGATTTAAAACCAATTTGGCGATTGTTTGATTTTGACTTTACTATCCCTTTAAGGCTAGTTAGGAATAGCCGAATACTTAATAGGCTATACCTAAACCAGATTGAAAAGATCATCTCAGACCAAGGATTTTTTTTACAGAAAATAGGATTTGGACACAACAAATAACATGGGAACATAGGAATTAAATAGGATTTGGGCACAGGATTAATCCACAAATCCTGTCATACTTTACACACTGGGGCCGTGGGCTATAAAGCTATAGCTTACCTACTGAAGTAGGTAAGTAACTCCCCTACTTAGTCTTAGTAAGTAGGTATCAAGGTACTTTAAATTATCAGATAGGTCCTAGGTCTACCTAGGTACCTATAGCTATATAATTGAACTTAGGAACCCTCAAACCTGAAGTCCCTAATTAGTTTTACTATTTTTAACTGTATCATTTCCAGGAATTACAGAATTCTTCAATCGTTTCCGATATGGTGATAAAACATTTGTGGAATCATTTTTCCTAAAATTATTTTCACACATGAAGTAATTTTTCAGAAGGGTCTTTTCTGAAAGCTTTTTCACATTGCTATCAGCCATGTTCAACCATAACTGGTAGTCATGTTTAACGAAAATTTTGAATTACTTTGACAATTTCGATAAGAACATTTCTTTGCACGAGGTGCCATTTCAACCAAAAAATTACAGAAATACACACGATGATTAGATGGACGCTAAAAAGTAATCCAAGATGGTCGCTCTAGCTTAGCTGAACAATTGAATGTCGGGTTGCTATAGCAACTAGCCAAATCCTGATGACGTCTCTTGACTACATCCGAAAATCAAATTATAATGCTGTGTCCCTACTACCCTATTCTATATACAGTGATTTGAACTGGTTTCCATCGAGCACGAAACCTTTACATCAATTTCGTGAAGGATGTTATCACATCGACATGATAATATTTTTTAATAACATGATTTATGTTATTAATGATATGATTTTTTTTATTACCAAGTGTAAATGGTGATATAAGTATCAATTAGATTCAACTTAGATATTATTTTATTTGTCTTCAGACTGATATTTCTATTTTTCGAGGATCTGTTTATCGTTAGTTAACTAGCTTATATTTTTCGCAGTCTATATTTTATTTACTTAGTAATGATCTTTGAAGAAATGATTTTCAACCAACTTGCTTCATTCATCTTCCTCTGAGTCCTTTCATAAAGTAGCAAGACCATTTAACAGATCTATTGATTCAAAAATAGATCAATATTTTCTACAATGTTTTAATGTTCTACATTGTTTCAAGATAAATAAGTTATTATAATCCACGCATGTTTAAAAGTAATCAATCTTCCTAATACTCTAAAGTCTAAATTTACCTGCAATATCTTCCTCTCCTCATCATCCATTAACCATCATTTTTGTAACCTGTAAGTGCACTTCATATATTGTTATTATGTCATATGCATTTGTCTTTCAGCCTCATCTTCATTCTTGTCCATGCTTCAGTATGAGTGGTCTTGACCTGATCCATTTTCCTTTTAACCCTCACTATGCATCCCCTGAAATTGTAAAATAACATTTAGAATTAAACTTATCATTTTCTATCTGCTGCATTTGTCATTTAATTTAACATTCAAAGATAGTTATAGTACTATTAAATATAATGTTCATTGATAACGGTATTGCATATAAACAGGGTACCACATGTGCACAATAAACTACCAGGGCTATCACTACGTGTTTTCAATACAAACATCGGGATATTACTGCGCGATGCGTAGTAATACCCCTTTAAACTCATTGAAAGTTGCGCGTAAGAAAATTGCTAATAAGCATTTTATTTATACAGGGTGGGGCGTAAGTTTGGATGCAATTTTTCAAACATTAATATAATTCTTAAAAATAAGTTCCTAAGTAGGTGATAGGGTTTGAACTATAGTAGAGACACTCCATTATGACGTAGCAGTGTTATTTTTTACAAAAATTTAGTCAATTCAAAAATGTCAGACAAAAGAGAAGCCATTATTGCTCTACACCGTGCCGGGAAGTCAGATTCCGTCATTTCAAAGACTCTCTCAATAGCGAGATCGACTGTTTGGAAGTGTGTGAATTGTTTTAATGAGAGAGGAGACTTGACTGATCGTCCAATAATTGGTAGACCACGCTCACAACGCACCAAACAACTGATAAAATATGCCCGAGAGAAGATCAGGAAGAACCCGAAAAGGTCAATACGATTGTTAGCCAAAACAGCTAATGTGAGTCCCAGAACAATGAGAAGAGTTGTCAAAGAAGACCTAAAGATGTCCTCTTTCACCCTCCAAAAGAGACAGACTCTGTCAGAAGCTGTAAAGAAAAAGAGATTGGAGAGAAGCAAAGCACTTCTGAGTGAATTGAAGTCTGGCACGGCTGGTGAAATTGTTTGGTCTGACGAAAAAATTTTCAGTGGAAATGGCTCACAACCGGAGGAATGACAGAATAATTGGTAAAAGTGCAAAAGACATCCCATACAACCAAAAAACTGTCCACAGAACCATGAAACCTGCTTCAGTAATGGTCTGGGCCGCCGTTTCAGAAACTTGGAGATCTCCTTTAATTTTTGTGGAACAAGGCGCCAAAATCAATGCTAAATGTTATATTGAGAATATTTTGACGCCAATGCTGGAGTCAGCTAAGGATCACTTCGGTAATGAAACTCAATGGACATTTCAGCTTCACATACTGCAAATGTCACTCAAAACTGGTGCCATGACCATCTTCCACGGTTTTGGTCCAAAGAAATGTGGCCTCCCTGCTCCCCAGATGTTAATCCTATGGACTTTTCGGTATGGTCCATTCTTTAATCAAAGGCCTGTGGTAAATTCCATCGCAGTGTGGATGATTTAAAGCGTTCGCTCCAGAGATCTTGGAATGAAATTTCACAAGAACAGTTGCGTGCCGCAGTAGGAGGAGTTCGGAGGAGATTTGAGGCTGTTATTAAAAACAAGGGGGGACATTTTGAATAAATTTATGATTTTTGAATTCTTAAAACCCTTATGTAATAGTACATAACTGTAAATTATTAAATATATTTTTCGTTGGATTATAATATGCACTTTCATTTGCTTCCAAACTTACGCCCCACCCTGTATAGGTGTTATTTCGAAAATGGTATAGGACCATCCTCATTCATGATTGTATCATCAAGAGAAGAATACTTTCTCTAGTGCATTTAGTTTTTAAGTTAATATAGAGTTTGCGGGATTGTGAGCGTTATAGCAAACGCTATAGGTAGCCACTTATAACAGTTTAAAACTTTTATAAGACTTCTTATTGTTTTGAATTTCTCGGCAATGTTTTATTTACTTAAATTCCGGAGGGTAGATTTTTTAAATAACCTTAGTTCTAGTAAATAGAGTAATAAAAAAATAGATTGAAGTGGATCTTTAATAACCACTGTTCTAACCTAACAGTCTAAAGGCCTTGTTACAAGATGCGATTTACTGTCGTGACAGTGGACAGCAGCTGCCCCACTGTACAATCACGGAAAAGTGTATCCGTCAGCTGTAGTATGCTATTTTAGCATGTTTGACTTTTCTTATTCTTTGCATGTGGCATTTTAGAGAGTATTCCTCCGCGTTCAAAAATCCCCCAAGAAGGAGGAGCCTATTACTGGGGTAAAATGCTAGGGTAATTGGGTGAAATGGGGGATTATATATGTGTATCTAGAGGAGGGACGGGGTGATTTATACTGATTTCTGACAAGTGATTAGATATTATTTTTGTATTATTTAAATTAAAGTATAAACAAGTAGTTTCATTTGTGTCATCCATGTAATGTTCATTTTGTAATGAATCATGTAATGTTCATTTTGTAATGAATCATGTAATTTTTATAATTTGAAATGATGTTGTAAGCCGATATTCTCCTGTATTAAAATACTTTGTATTTTTTTATTATAATTGTGACTAATCGTTCCTTCTGCTAATACTAGTTTTTTCCCAAAAATTATAGGTACCTTAGTAGGTGAACCCCGTACTTGAAGTTATGGCACCTGGTGGTGAGATTTGAAAGATTTAGGTAGGATATATTTTGAATTATATTAGTCATTATAAATACGTGAACTATGTTATCTAATATATATGTGTTCCCGTGATTTGTGTTATATAGATGTTAATAGTGCAAGTGACTAGAATTTATGAACTGGTGAATTTTTAATGACTGTGTTTGTTTATTTCAGTATGATATTTACATGGTCGGAGTTAGCATTCCCGTATTTTTTGTACTGTCCAAGCAGTTTGTGTTCACTTTTTGTTAGTTAAAGTGTTGTTATTGTTAAAGGCCTAAAAGAGTGTCTATTTGGCTCTGTTGGCCATTGTCGCTGCTGTGGGGAAGGCCAGTCATGGGCCAATAGTCCCATTTCACGTCAAGTCTTTGAAGATTACGCGTTGTTCATTTTTGCAGCACAATGTAAGTGTACATCTTTATATAAGTTTACTAAACTCAGAAAAGAAGTTTGAGAGTATTTTTATGTCTTCTTTATCTGAGTCCCTTGTATTACGAGAGTTAAAGTTAGGTAACAATTTAGTATGTAATACTATATCTTTCATTTTCTTTTTCAGCCCATCATTTCTTGTGGAGCGTGACTGGTTTCCCACAAATCCAGTCTTGACTAGTGCGTCATCCTAGTGAGCTACCCATGAGCGCCTCCATTATTGAGTGCCACTCTTGAGCGCTACCCTTGTGCACCACTCTAGTGCGCCACCCTTGCGTGCATAATATTCATGCATAAGATTTGTGCATGGATTTCGTGCACCACCAGTTTTTTTGCATCGCCTATTAAATCTTAGTATCAACGTATTTTTTGTTTAGTTCTCAACTTTGAGTTTCCGTTTATTTTTCTTATATATTTTTTTGATAAACTCTTATTTCTGTGTTTTTCATAATTCATATTATTATTTCACATTAATTAATTTGAGTTTAAATTTATTTACTATTGTTTTCCATTCGACTGACCTGACTGATTTATTTAGAGCTACGCCTTACTACCGTATTACCTAACTAGGTAAAGTGTAACTAGACTTACTAATTATTTTCCGTTCATTTCATTTTTTGTATAATTTATTTTCATTACGTTTATTTTCATTTGGTCTACTTTCATTTGGTCTACTTTCATTTGGTCTACTTTCATTCAGTCTACTTTCATTCAGTCTACTTTCATTCAGTCTACTTTCATTCAGTCTACTTTCATTCAGTCTACTTCCATTTAGGTTATTGTAAATATTTAATTATACATTTTCTCTTATTAATAAAGTAGATTAGATTTATATTTTTTTAGTTTTTGTTTCCTTTGGTGATTTTTTCTGTCGAGTGGTAGGAATATGTTTATTCCGCCAGGTGATTGTACTCTTATATCTTTTGCCACTACATAGGTAATTTTTCTGGTGCCCAGACCAGGGACAACTACTGCTCGGCAGTTTAACTTCACCATTGGTTCTTTCTTTTCCGCTATACTATTTATAACTTACTGTGTTTAATCACTAATCAGGTCCATTTATTTTCCCCCTGCACTTAGATATTTTGCATATATGTTACTTTTTCGTTGGTATATTTTGGCGTTATAAGTTATAAAGTTATTTGAATAAACTGAATTCCGTGTTTTCGTTTAACTGTTCTGATAATTTATAATTTTTGTGCGTATTTTCTAAAAAAATTCTTGTTAGTTTTCATAATGGAAATGAACACCTGTATTGAGAATCACGTGGTGCAACCTGAGACCTCTCGTCAGGGTTGCAATACGCAGATCAACGAGCTGATCTTGACTCTCCACAGCCTGAAGGAAGAAGTTGGATCGTTGAAGGAGGATCGTCGAGTTTTATCTGTAGATTTGCAGAAAAGGATATCTGAGCATGCAACAGTATTGAGGATTTTGGTACAGGCATTGCGTGAACTAGGACTCAAAAAGGTAGTGTTAGCCCCTGTGCCATTTAACCCTTCCTCTCCCGAGTCTTTCTCTAAGTTCCTCAAATATTATGAGAGGTACTTTGACTCCAGGTATGACGGAACTGAAGAAGAGAAAGCCTTGCATCTTGAAGGATACTTGGAAGGATCAGCGAAGCCTGCTTTTCGAGCGTTGGATGGGAGAAGCATGGAGTTTAGTAGTCTTAAGTCTTCACTACTCAGTTGGTATGAATCACAGCTTGTTGATTCAAGGAACACCACAAGATGCAGCTTTTTCGATGCCACCATGAATCCAGATGAAACATGTGGTATTTACTGTCTGCGTCTTGAGCGGCTTGCGACAAAGTCTTTCAAGGATTCTACTTCTGAACTAGAACATCAATTGAAGAAGAAGTTCAAGGAAACGTCTCCTAAAACGCTTGTGCTTCAAATTGAGAATGCTGAAAGTATCTTCAGCGTCATTAACAATGAAGCATTGTCTTGGAAACAGTGGAAGCTGCTAACAGAGCAGTACGACAGGAAGAAGACGGTAGTGACGGTGAACGTGAAGGAAGAGGGCGATTTCCCATTGTTCATGAGTATGAATCAAATGGATAGAACCGCGCTCTCCACCTCTGTTCAGAGAGACACAGGGTCTAATTCGGCCGATCTGGACGTGAACAGACACTACAGGCAGTTTCCTGGAGAAATAAACTGGTGTAGAGTCCTATTAAGGAAGATCTTCCTGCCAACGAAATGGTGTGTGAGTGGTGTCGCAAGCCTGGACACACCGAAGAAAGGTTTTGGGGAAAGCAAAAGAGGTATATGGCTTGTGGTGATGCTGACCATTGTGTGTCGGATTACCATAAGGTACGAGGACATCACCAACTTGCTGAAATAGCAGGTCCCACCTTTAAATTATTAAGCTCTGGGTCAGGTGAGCTCACCTCGGATCTTCTCAATCAAGTGCTCACTTTTCCCAATTCAATCTCCCTTCCGGATTGGAATAATCATCAGAAAACTAAACAGAATTTGAAAACTGAAGAAGAGTCTTTTGCCGGGAGATACAGAGGGTGATGGTTTTGTCCGGAGGAGGGGTGTGTTATCGGAAACACTTCTGGGAAGCCTTCACAAACAATGGTGTGAAGTCTGAGCATCTGAAGCGTTCTGGAGTTATTGGCACAATTTCATCTGTTGTGAATAACGATGAATTAGTTCGGGAGAAGAGCGTGAATGTCGTCATGATGGAGATACCTGGTGTTTACTCTAGTGGGGAGGATGAGCTGTCGTCAGTGGAGCTTCAAGAGCACTTGTCAGACGGAGAACAGGCAGAGATTCGTTTGTTGCTTTCAAAAAACAAAGATGTGTTCGGAAGGGATGGTGAAGTAGGAAGGTTGGATGCTGCTGCGCCGCATAAATTGGAATTAACGGACTATAATCCAATTTATCAACGGCCGAGGAGGTTTCCAGAGAAAGTGACGGAGGAGATACACACGCAGTGCCGGGAACTGGAACTCCTAGACATCATTGAACTCAGTAACTCTGGTTGGTCAAGTCCAGTAGTTCCTGTCAGGAAGAAGGATGGTAGCATTCGACTTTGTGTTGACTATCGGAAGTTGAATGCCGTTACTCGACCAGACAAGTTTCCTCTACCAAACTTGAGTGACGCTGTGTTTGGACTTCATGGAGTGCAGTACTTCACAACTTTGGACATGATAAAAGGATACTACCAGGTACCACTAGACGAGGAATCTTCGGATTGAAGAATGCCCCTTCTGCGTTCCAGCGTACTATGCAGACGATTTTGAGTGGTTTTTCCTGGAGGAAGGTGGTGGTTTATATTGATGACGTGCTGATCATGGGAGAGAGCTACGAGGAGCATCTTCATCTTGTTGAGAAGGTCCTGCAAACTATGAAGGTACATGGCGTGAAGTTAAACTTGGCAAAGTGTAAGTGGTTCTGCAAGACTGTTGAATTTCTAGGCCATGTTGTCAGTGTTGACGGGTAAGTAAGCCCGACTCATATGTAAGAACTGTTGCCAACTACCCTCAACCCAAAACCAAATCTCAGCTGAGAGAATTTTTGGGCTTGCTAAACTTTCAGCGTAAATTTATACCTAACTGTTCCCTCATTATGCGTCCCCTTAGTCAAGCAACAGGTGGAAAGGATAAGAAGAAGACTGCCAGCATTGACTGGACCGAAGAAATGGACCTGGCATTCATACACTCAAGGAGCTAATGGTGAAGGAAGTGACGCTGGCCTATCCAGATAAAAGCGATGGGGCTGAACCGCTGCTAGTGTACACGGATGCTTCAGGGTATGGTATAGGGGCATGCTTGGCGCAGGTTCAAGGTGGTATATTTAGAATGATTGCATACGCATCTGTAGCTTTTAACGAAACTGAATTGCGATATAGCACCTTAGAAAGAGAATTAACTGCCATTAGATGGGCTGTTCGTACATTAAGACCCTTTGTTTTTGGTATTGAGTTTGTTATACACACTGATCATCGCCCCTTACTTCATCTATATAATTTGCAGATTGCGAATATGAGGCTCGCCAGAACTCTAATGGAACTTAGTGAGTATAGTTTTGTCATCAAGTACACCCCCGGTCGAGAGAATACAGTCGCTGATGCCTTGTCGAGGATGGAACATTCTCCGCCTGTCTCAGACACTAGTGAAGCCCTTACTATGGGGGATCTTCCAGAAGGGCTTGTGCTGGCGAAACCTGTACCTGGAGGAGGTGATTCCTTGGTAGAGAGTTTGATGGTTGCGGCTAGTTTTCAGACGTTTTGTCAACCATTGCCTGATTCTATTTCTGCTCTTCGGACACTTTTGGTTGAAGAGTTGATCAGGGACTCGGATGGTTATCTTCTGGTAAGGGATAAGTTTCTCTCCCGTAGATTGAAGGTAATGCTTGAACCTGGTCAACTCCTGTTTGAGGAAATATTTTCTTCTTTCTCGCATTTATTTAAATGCGTAGTATTCGTACATGTTGGTAGTGTTATGCCATTTATTCATGTTTCACCTTTTTTGGAAGTTTCTAGTGACTGTCCTCGAGTGCATGTACAATGTCTAGCTCGTGTACATTTTAACCCGTTGATTGAGACGGTTAGTTACAAGGTACTTTGTATACCTTCCTCACCATCAGTTACAAGGATCAATCAAGTGCCTAATGCGGGTGGAAGTGCCGAAGTTGACCTTTTGTCTACTGAGCACTCTGGATTGAACTTTTCAGATTTGGAGAAGGTTACTGAAGATGCATGGTGTGGGAAACATCCACGTTGCCACGAGGCTTTTGCCCGAGCAAAAGTATTTCCAAGCTCAGTGATTTGTCGGAGCGTCTGAACGGCGCTTTAGCTGACCGCAGGCTCGGCTCGTGCTATTTTACCCCCACACACTACCCGAGCCAAGCCAAATATCTGGAAGTGACAGATCAACACGAGCCTGATTGCGCGGCTCGTGGCTCGGCTCGAGGACCCCACACACTACACAAACTGGCTCTAGGCTCGGCTTGCAAACGGGACGCAAGCACCAGTGGCTGCACTCACGGATGAAAAAGGAAAATGTAGCCTACGAGCCTACCTAACACAAAAATCTAAAACCTCGTAGTTGAAGAGCATAACCCTAGCGCTATTCTACAAAATCTTGAACAATGTGTATTCGAAGCACATTTGGTTATGTTAAAAATATCCACATTCGAGTGGCAAGGAAGAAACAAGATTAATGGAAAGTAGAACACAGATAGATTAAAATCCTTACTGTGATCAGAGTGTGTTTCAAAAATTAAAAATCAAACTTACAAAATATTTCACCAAAGGACTAAAAAGAGTGACACCTCGATCTAATATTTTTAATTTTTTCTTTGTGTTGAGGAATTAAGAGGTTATACCGCAAACGATGGAAAGAAAAGGATAATTTAAAATGAGTGAAGAAAAGACAAGAAAGCTATTTTTGGAAATTGCAAGATAAGGTTGAATAGATGTTTAGCATTAGAAACGTGGTTTTATAGAAACGCAACATTTATCTTCCATTACTCGAGACTAACTGTTAGATAAAGTCTAATTCCAATCCGTAGAATACTTACTACAATTAATGCTTCAAAGGACTATATTACAAACTAATTGGAAAAAAGTTGAATTAATTTGAACGAAACTAATGAACTCTACAAAAGGGATAATTGAATTTTACTAATTTCTTGTAATTAAATATTGGTCATTTTTTTTAAAACAAGATTGTAGCTCTATGGAAACATAAATTGTACTGAAAAAGGGTAATACATATTTGCCTCAAAAATGGAAGGAAGTATTAAATTTTATTCGATTTGTTTCTTAAATGTTCTTGTCAAAGGAGATGCAAAGAACGAAACTGTAAAATAGAAAAAATGAAAGGCAATAAGTTGAAAATACTGAACAATTTCACTATACTGCTTAATTTTTATTTAAATGTTCAAATATGAATGTCACAAGGACCAATGAAATATTGTAGAAACTCTCATTTTAGCGGCAAGTTGCATGTTGAAGTAATCTAGGATATTGTATAAATTAAGCCATTCATTCGTATTTTCAGTAAATTTTAAGAGATTAAACGTTTTTTTTTAGTTTAATTATTTAATGAGCCAAGAATTCCAAACTAGGCTATAAACAAAAAGCTACAGTTAAAAAAATTAGTTGATACAACTATAATGAACTATTTTCTTTAGAACGACCATTATACCAAAGATATTATACTACAACAAGATACACTACTCTCATGAATTTCTGTTTCAAAAAGCGCCCTCTGCATTTGAAAGTGGGTACTAAAGCAACTACAACATTTGGTGCTAATCAAAACTTTGAAAAGTTCAGTGTTCAAGGGATTTTATACGGGTGACGGTTATGCTTGTTCAATAGAAAAACTATTTTAAAATCTATTTATTTTCTATAAATATTGAAAGCAAATAAATTGATACGAAGTTTAAATTGACTCGTCTGATATAGCTCTACGGTACCTACCTATACCATCAACCTACCTACCTATTTTCCTTTCATGTTTTAAATTTTAATTGCACATCAAAGTTAACATAGGAAATTTGGTATTAATTAAATAATCATACCAGCTACATAAGACCTTAACAAATATTTAATTATTTATAACTCACCAACTAGGTACTGACAGAAGTGCGAAAACTAAAACTTTTCAAAGTTTTGATAAGCACCAAATGTTGTCGTTGTTTTAGTACCCACTTTCAAATGCAGAGGGCGCTTTTTAAACAGAAATTCTTGATAGTAGTGTATCTTGTTGTAGTAGAATATCTTTGATTATACTCTCTCAATAAATGTGAAAAAAATTGTATAGAAGTAACTATATAAGAGTTTAATTAATTATTACCAGTACTCTGAATATTTGCAAATTTTAATACTAGCAAAATAAATAACAGTTTATCACCATGGAAAGGATATGAACAGTCAGTATTTAAGAATTCAGTATTTCAGAAACTACAGAAACCATAAGTTGTGTATTTACAATTACCAATTGTAAAGTATTTGAACGAAATAATTAAGAATTGCCAATCAATTTAATTGGAAGTTTTTAGGCCATATCGCTGATATTGAAAAGAAATTGAATATATAAGGCACTTGAAGTAACAGTTAGAAAGGAAAGAGACTCCAATAAACAACTACCACCAGTCGGAGACGACGCTCATGGATGAAAAAAAATTAAATAATCCATGACTGCAGTCACTTACCAAGGAATGTGACGAAAAGAGTCACCAGCACCGGTGGCAGCACTCACAGATGGAAAAGGAAAATGAAGAGGTGATAATAAATGAAGCCTACCGGACACAAAAGAACCATAGCGTTATCCTCAGAAACTACAAATAGCCACAAAAATGATAAGCCTGAAGCTGCTGTGCCCTTCTCTTATATTCACCTCAACAGATTGAGGATACAGCCACTGGGGGGCTTTACAATTAGCCTACTATATTATATCTTTAAATAGTTTTCATACATTTTTTAAATTATATATTTATGAAACATAACTTATACGAATAACTTTGCTATTTATATCAGTTATCACTGAACTAATAGAAATTTGTCCTTACCAATTAAGAAAAGGGAGATTTGCACTGCTGTCGTTTGTTCCTTCCGATTTCTAGTGAGGAGAAGTGATCTGGTCATAGGTAGTGGTCTTTCGAGTTCCACCTAGCGAATGCTCTCTCCATTGAACCGGAAACAAATATTTATAATATAAATTAGTATATTAGTTATTGTTATTGAATAGGTTTGATGCGAATATAATGGTTTCGAGATTTCGTTAATCGGAAAATAAATAGAAAAGACCTTAATATAGATCTAGCAGTTAGATTGGAAAGAGACGCCGTGAGTGGAATGAAAGAAACTCTTCAATGGAATGTTACGGAATGAGAATCTAGTAATCGCGGAAGTAAGAGGAAAATGAACAAACAGGGTGCAAAAACATATGGCAAATTATATCAATAAACAATCTAAGACTACATTGTTATCCTTATCTAGTGCTATTCTACAAAACAGTGAATTTCAATGAAACAAAAAGGAAAAAAACTTGGTCATCATCCAATTTGCAACTGTTCGTATCGAAAAATTCTCTGCCTCTTTCTTCAATTCATGACCGTTACATAGTGTCATTCATTAAAAACTCTCATAAATGCAACATGAATATCTTACATATTTAGTATTATGAATTTAAGATAGTTTTTTTAGTATAAAGTTATTAATAAATAATCTCTGTTAATTTAAGTAGGGGTTTAACGTTTACTTTGGAACCAAAGGCATTATTGCTGACAATGAAATTAAATACAAGGGACTGGAAGAAGCAGTCTGAAAGGAAAGTGGTTTCAAGAACAAAGTCACCTAGCACCGTCGGTGACAATGCTCATGGATACAGAAGAGCTACTCCGAGAATGCATTCACTTAAAAAGAATAAAAAAAGGACCCAAAAAGGACACTCACGGAAGGAAGATTAAAATGAAAAGGGGATGATAGTAAATTAAGCCTACAAGCCTAACAAACCCAAAAGTGGAAGACCTTGTAGTTTGAAAGCATAAATCTAGTGCTACCCTCTAAAACTGCATGTGGCGCAAAAAGATAAACATAATAAGAATGAAAAAATACAATTTTTAATCCAAATTACAACAGTTCGAGGTCAAAGGGAACCCCCTTCTATTAAATCCACCATAGACAGCTTCATGATAGGGTCACGCAGGTAAATTGCGGCCCACTCACTAACTGCGTCCTCCAACAACTGAAACATCATAGCTTCAAAACACACGTCAAAACTTAAATTAATAAGTTATAGCATTCACTGTGCTTCTTTTGATAGCTATAACATTTTAATGTAATTTCGATTCAAAATGATTTAGAGACTCTTGAGAGGGCTGCAATTAAAAATTAAAGGGCCGCAATTTACCTGCGTGACCCTAGAGCTCATGCAAGCTTATAAATTCTTTGCTACCCAGAAAGAAAGAAATTTCTTAAGAGTTACCTGCACAAAATAAAAACGAGAATTTGGTAGTAGAGTTGCAAGCTAAAAATTACGGGAAAAGTAAATTAGGTGAATATACGTAATTACATTTACAGTTTAACACTAACCTTGGGCATCCAGCTGTTCAGAAAATTATTCGTAGGTTTCCCTTTTTTTATAGCGCATAAATATTGTTATATCTATAGATATTGTGAGACTAAAACCTGAAAAAGATCATTAAATTTAAAGGCATTTATAAATACAGAAAAACAGTTTAAACAAAAAGTATATACTACAGTATACATTATAGAAGTATTGACGTAAACCGGCGGCTATTTACGAATGCAAGAATCATAATTATGCATAATAAAACAATTAATAAATTATATACCTACCTAAACTTTAGGAGTCTAGAGGCTAAAATAAAAAATAAAATGTGGTTAAAAGCTACAGCTCTAGGTGTTTTTTTTCTGTTCCATGTCTACAGATCGTATTCAAAGAAATTTAGGCACAATAATATAAAGTAGAATTCCGTAGTTTTTTTAAATTAAATAGTTTAATTACTGTGCGGGCACTGCTTTATGACTCTAGTACAGAGTAATGTAAAGAAGTGCATAAAATCTAATTTAGCTATTTCGTAAACTGTTCCAAATCTCGACATTTTGTAGGTTTGGATACCTATAAAATATGGTTCCACTAACTAAAGAAAAAATTTCTAAAAAAATTCTGAAGTTCGGCATTATTTCAAAGTCCAGAAGTAAAGATACAAAAGTTTTGAGAGCACACATTTTGGTAATAAATTTCAAATTCCATCAGCAATTTCCAGAAAATCTGTGAAATATGGATAAATTTAAAATTCGAAATGATCTCAAGAACAGAAACACTTGATATTGAGCTGAACTTCGTCTCAGCTATCAGCAAAAAATCAACCGGTAAAAAAATATTTAGAGTTCATATCCAAGAAGAAAAAAACTAGCTCAGAAATCTGGCCAGTCTTTCGAATATCTCAATTTCAAGGATTAAGCTGCCTAAAAATGGTAGCATTAACAATTTTTCACAGAGTTAAAAAAAATAGCTTAAAATTTTGAATCTAGAACTTAGAAAATAAAAGAAGCTAAAAAAATTAATTTACAAATGTATAAGTCAAAGATATAGTTCCATATGAGCATGACAATATAAAATAGAGTCATCAGCTAGAAAGACTGAAGAACAACTTATCCAGGCTAAGTGAAATTAGTATCTAAAGAAAGACTAATTTTCGATCTGCCTAAAAAACACAAGTTTTTTAATAGAGAGAGTGAAATTTGATGACTTTTCACCATGGCGGCTGAAGACGAAATGTCTCTCACTGTATTAAAAAGAATCTAAATTTCTTACATGCGGGGGTAAAATGAGAATTTGGGGTAGCGTACGATAATCAGTGGTACAGTGGGAACTAGATTATTCATGCGCGCCTCAGCAATTGGACGGATACACTTTTCCGCGATTGTACACGCATTCCAGTATCTCAATGTTCATAGCATTGAATTTCTATGAGAGTTACTCGACTAATGCGGTCGCACTGTGCGAGTAGCTGTGTCAAATACTATTAAGGTAATGCATGTAGATTCTGGTTGTCGTGTCTCTATTGTTTAAATTCCCATTGGAATAATTTATTTATTTATTGAGGCATGATCACCTGAACTTTTCAATCCTGTTTGAGTGTTTCAGCTACCTCTTCAAGGCGATGCAGTATGATGTTAAGTCATCGAAAGGAAATTAAACAAGTAAAGATCTCAATTACCAATAAATCACAGGACATTTTAAATTACCATACCACTATATTTATCGAACCACTACAATCATAGTACAGATTCATTCTGCTACTCTCTAACGAAAAATTTACCTTAAAATTATAATACTAATAGAAATTAGTCACATCGGTGGAGGATCATGGGAGGATATAACTTGTGTCACTCTACTGGATTAGAGCTACTATGGTGTTCACCGTTATAGGACTTTCTTTGGACTCTAGGACTATGATAGAGATGGAGTGAGGACTGAGATACGGGCATGATATTGACGTGATAGATGTCGATGGAGGAGGCGATGGGCAACTGGAAATGTAAAAGGTAGGGTGACTTGCTTCAAAGTTGAATTTGTTCATTTTTTCCCAGGAATGTGAATAGTACGAGATCACGAATGCCAGAATAAAAATTTATTACGACCCTTATTACTACCCCCTATTACAACCCTTATAACTACCCTAAAATTATTGCTACCTTCAAATCTATCCTATTTCATATCCACTTTATTAACACTCAGATAATTTAACCATTTTTTTCAATATAGGTTCTCCCGAGTGTCACGGCCTACTATGCATAATCTCCAGATTGGAGAGCTTTTAGCTGGTGCGGTGGAGTGCTGACGCTGGGCAAGGGAGACTTTTACTTCACCATCATTTAATATTTTCAAATTATACTAAAATGTTAAAATCATTATTCTAAATTTCAGTCTTTTATCTTCTGAACTAGTTTGAATTCATTAAAAAACTAAAAACGATTGCAAAACCTAATAATTTAAAAATTATATAGAAATCACAAAAAGGTGTTTTTGTTCCCCCATATTCTGGCACAGTTTTCTTTAAGCTGTACTACAGTGACTGGCTAGGCCAACTCGCACGTTTACTCGCACCGTGTAACAAGGCCTTACTACAGTAGCATTTTTTTTTATAGACGAATTACATAATTAATTACCAGTTAAGTTTACGTCAAATAATAGCTTGAATTTACTTTTATTTTATTATCTCTATTATCCTATTAGACCTAAATAAAATGTTAAATTTGAAATTAAGTAATAAATTATTTTGATGGTCTAAACACCTCCTCTAGGTTAAGCTTAGAATTATCGACCGGCTCCACATTCAATAAAATTAAAATATCATATTTCTTTAACTATTAAAGGTACAAGTTTCTTTCATGTATCAGTTGTTTATTCAACCCTTATCCATCCACAGTTCAATTTTTATAAAGTTTTATTCATTTGTGCAAATCTTATAACGATTTTATTGATGGGTGGTGAAAGTGCTTTGCACAAATGGTCAGAAGACGGAAAATGAAATAACTTCAAACATCAAAAATATTTTGATTAGACAACAACTACATTAATTTATTACCGGGTTTTAAAAGCTTTCTATAATTATTGCTCGTACAAATATTGACCATCTGGAGAAAAGAGACTAATTACAAAAAGGAAGGTACAAGTTTAAATTTTAACAAGGGTCGTTCAAGTCGCAAGAGAACAGTCACTGAGTGGGGGACGTGCCATTAGTCGACGCCCCAATAGTCTGACATCTTTCTGTGTTATTTCTCGTTTTATTTTTGATTAAAAAAATATGATTAAATAGCTTTACTCAATTAATACTGAACTAAATAATAAAATAATTTATCATTTCTTTCATTTTTGAAATTTTATAAGCCTCTTATATTTTACTTTAATTCCAATATTAAATAGTATTATGCAATTCCTCATTTGATTTCATAATTTAATATAGTTTGTTGTACTGCACACTTCATGATTGTTTAATGACTTAACAAGGGGGTTTGGTGGGCGGCACGCCCCCCGATATACATATATTTTATGTTAAGGACAGATTTTTTTTCTGACCAAAATAAAATTATATTTTAAATTACATTTTTGGCATCTATAGGGGAAAACAACATACATTATTCATAGTTTCATATGTGAAAAAAATTGAAAGGGGACACAAGTGTCCTTCTGGCCCGATGAGTCATCAAAATGAAAGCGAACACCAGTGTCCTCCTGGTCCAATGAATCCATTTCTATTGATATTTAATCGAATAAAGTCAAAATGAACGTTATGAATCAAGCCATATTGTGGCTTATGCATTACATTAGCTTTTCTTGCATTACAGATAGGATTTATACAAGTGAATCTTTCCTGAGTTCTATCTTACTAAGATCACCTATATAATCTTTTTCTTCTTTTCTGCTGTATTACATCTTTCATTGTCCTCATCAATGCATCAATCAGTACCAATTTGAATTCACCCATAGACTATAGAGGTCTGATGTTCGTATGCTACCATCCGTTTGAACTCCTCTCTTCGCATCCGATTCTAACTGTTGATGCGATATAAACTGATGCTATATGTAGCTATTTCTTTTGACCAGAGGTTATTCTGCAATTTGAGCATCATTTGGTTGTGATTGTTGATGCCACACTTATTCTGATTGTATTGTGAAACAATATAAGGGAGGGGAACGTCATTGTGTACTTTTTTCATATGCACCATACTAATTAATATTAGACATAAAGTAAAATAAAAGAATAATATAAAATTATAAAAATGAAAGAAATGAAAAATTATTTTATAATTTAGATTAGTTATTAATTGACTATACTATTTAATCATATTTTCCATTTTAATCAAAAAATAAAACGAAAAATAATACAGAATGATGTAACTGTCGGACTATTGGGGCGTCGGACTACTGGCACGTCCCCATCTGATAGACCTGGATGTCATACAACAGGAATAAAACCGAGCATACAATGAAGAAACACAATTCCATTATTTTCAGCCAGAATGAATAATTTATAACTTTATATTGTTGGCTTCTTCTGTACATACATCTTGAGTGATTTAGACAGGGTTTGGGGTTTGGAATAGATGCTTGTTGTCTTCTCCCCTGTCACTCAACTTTTTCAGTCTGTACTTCTCTTTCTGTAGGTATTATTGAGTCCTCAACTAGATCTTCCTTATTATGAAGCTATATTTCTATGACACCATTATAAATTTATAATTCCTCAATTTCAAAGGATTGAAACTACGACTCATAAAATCAGCATCATAGGAGCAATTCAATGTTGATGCCACATTCATTATTCTGCTTGTCTTCGGCCATAAAGATTAAAGTCCTTGCCTGGGTATTGGAAGGTCTTACCATAAATTATATTTGAAAAATAAGCATAGTGAAGAACTGTTGTGAAGTATACAAAAAATATTTACATTGTTTGACAAACTGATATAAGAAAGAATTTTTGACAGAATTATTCTGCTAATTTAATTTGACTTATAAGATATGTGTTTCAAACTATTAAAGTTGAAATCAATTATTGCAAATTATTGGCAGAAACAGAGTTATTTACGAATCACCTGAGAAATATTCATTCGTAGGACTTAACCCTTATAAATTATCGCCAATTTGATATCTGTTCAGGTTTGTTTGATATTTTGGTTTAAAATAGGAACATCCAGAAAAGATTTCAGCAAAGCCTCATCTCAAGAAGTCAGCTCGTGAACTGCATGCGGTAACATAGCGCTTCCGGGACGTAAGTCACGTAACAATTCCGTGGGAACAGGACAAAAGCCCCCAGCAGACAAAATCCCCCTCTGGATGCAGACAGACAGACTTTAATGAGTTTAGAAGGCAGGTTTACAAACAAGTATCGAGAAGAGGCTGACTTTACAGTTAAGATGCGCAGGGTAGCAGCATTACCTTTTGTTCCTTCTGACGATATTGAAATATCGTCAGGAGGAACAAAAGATAACGTTTTTTTCTAATGCCAGAAGGAGGAGTTTAGATATTGAATATCGTAAAACACGTTGGCCTCCGACATTCCAAGTATCTTTGTGGAACCCACTGTAGAACTAGTGACCATCAACCTCGAACTAATAACATCGTCGAAGCTTGGCACGGACTGTTTTTCTCATTGTGTGGTTGTTCACATCCACATGTTTGGAAGTTCTTTGACATAATTAAAACAGAAATTAAATATCAGGACTGCCGGGTGGCTCAACATAGTCCTGGTCATGAACCTCAACCACACATAAAAAAGCGAATAAAAAAGGTTACGGCCTAATATGAAAAATATTCCCATGAAGATTTTTTGCAAACATTGCGGTCAACTTAAAATTTTAAAAGCCTTTATAGTATTTTACGTTTGACTGTATCAAATATTTTATCATGAATTCTTCAATGTTTTTATTTTTAGCTCCAGATACTGAACTATAATATTTGAATTTGATTGCAGCACTGTCCCTACTAGTTTAGAATATATTAACGATATAATTATTTAGAGGAAATTTGTTTAAATACTTAAACTGTGTAATATGCACTTTAATTATTGTTATGTAGTAATAATACAAGGCAAATTATATGATACATTGCCAAATGAATTAATTCACATGAATTCACTATATCCCTATATTGAATTAATTCACTATATCCCTATATTGAATTAATTCACTATATCCCTATAACATAGTTACCCTGAAAAATCAATGAGACAGTTTTAAATAAAAATTAACAAAATAAACTGCGATTCTTTATTAGTAAATTTTAAAATTAAATCATTGAACGGCTTATATGACAATTTCTAACTTTAATATTATGAAATTACCTTTAATTGATATGAAGAACTAAAGGGGATTTTGTCCGGAGGGGGGTATTTGTCCGGAGGGGGATTTTGTCCTTGACCCCAATTCCGTTATCTTCTCAGTATTGTTTTAGAAACGAGGGCGAGTACACGTGCATGTGTCGTTCTTGGGGTACGGTCAAGAGCCCCCCCGGTCATGAGCCCCCCTAGGTCATAACCCCCCCCCCCCCGGTCACGAGCCCCCCCTCCATGTTTTTTTAATCCTTATTTACCTAGTTAAACAAATGAAGAATTACTTGGATAGAAATAACTGAGAGTTGCTAATGTAGTTTGTTGTATCCGCTAGATTGTTGTACTGCACACTTCATGATTGTTTAATGACCTGGCAGGGGGGTTCGGGGGGCGGCACGCACCCCGATATACATTTATTTTATGTCTAATCAGTAATGAACTACAAAAGTGTCAATAAGGATTAAATAATATAGGTAAATAAGGATTTAAAAACATTGGGGCTCGTGACCGGGGAGGCTCATGACGGGGGGGCTTATGACCTACACCCGTCGTTCTTAGAGAACTTGAGTAAGATGAGTAACGGTTCTCGTTATCAGAACAGCTGATGTTAACTTACACATTATTCTGCAAAATACTTTAAAATCTGATCATTTTGCTCAATAATTTTCTCATCTTTGGACATTTAACTGATGTAAGAAGTATAATTGATGAATATTTAGGCAACAGATGCAATAGTAATGACTTAAATAAGCGTTTGGTGGAGCGTGCACTCTTCCTCGCTTAAGGGGTGTTTACACGGGCACACATGTGTGCCACTGCTGTATGTTCAGAGCTCTCGACACCTACTTTTTGGGTGTGGCACACAAAAAGGGTGATCGCTCCAGAAGCGAATGCATGTGTGCCACTGCTGTGTGTCGGAGTAATATATGTAGCGTATAATTGAGTTACCGCTAAAATAGTTTAGTAGTTTTGATAGGTATTAGTATTGGTAGGTTAAATAAAGTTTTTACCAACAGGGTAAAAGGATATATTCACGAGAATATATACTGGCAAGTTAAAGCCTGTAAAACAACAGAAAAGATTTGAAAATTAGAAATTAATTCTACAGAAAAGTAGATAAAGCTTAGTTAGCAAAACATCATTTAAATATGAGTTTTATAAAAATAGTAGAAATATTAATTTCAATTATCATATTAGTGTCTGAATACAGTGGAACTCGCTGAGTTATGAAGTATTGGTTCCTCCATAACTCAGAGTCACTTCATATTTTTGGTGCACTTAAAGGTAGTTTTTTATCATTTAAATCTTAAGAAAACCATGGTTATTGAGGGATAACTTGATGCAATTCAGGTCCTTCATTTATACTCGAGTGTTTCTTAACTCAAGAGTTTTACTCTATTACCTAAGTAATATATTATAGAAGCGGATATTTGAACAACATTTATAACATATACGATAGGATATTAGTCACCAACACGTATCGAAACTGAACCACAGGCAAGTGAGTGACTCTCAGCAGTGCGGGCACAAAGTATACGTGTAGTAAAACACTTTACTGGAAAACAGTGCCACACACTGCGTTCGAGAAACGATATGGGCACTCACCTGTGTGCCCGTGTAAACGCCGCTCTATAAAACGACACTGATGTCTGCGAACGCTCCCTGACGAACCAAAGACAATATAAGATAGACTCTCAACTCCATGTTATAAAATACAGAGTATGTTTGCACTGACGTCAGCACTGTGACCCAACTTCTAGCCAATCATCGTTGAGGTATACGTTACTTAACTTACTCAGTCAGGTCTGAGAGCGACGCACACACGTGTACTCTCCCTCGTTTCTAAATCTACACAAGAAGCTAACACGATTGTAACGGCTAGGAACGGCTAGGTTAGCCGCCTGTTTGGTATACCTAGTTATGAATATTCTCCGAATAGATGGTAGATTATATTCAAAATACTAAATTGAACCACATATGCGATCTTGTAAACTTAATTAATAATAAAGTAATTAGTTTTCTGATTCCTAATCAGTAGAGAATATTTATATTTCTAATGACTTCACACGTTAAGACTAAAGATTATCCTTCTGTGAATATCAAAGGGGGGGGGGGGGGTGGCGGGTTGTCGTACGTTTATTATTGTTTGGTGTGACGTATGCTACTGATTGGTTGTTATTATTTTTGCATGTGCCCTATCAAGTTAAGTCTATCTTATATTGTCTTTGGACGAACTGTCAGTCAGTCGCTAGGGTGACGACATAGCGGAACGGTCACGCATATACGTTGTTGAGAAATCGTTACGCCCCTTCCACCTAATAGTACTTTAACCCTTTAACGCCCACCGTCCTCTGGGGAGGACATTAGAAAAACATCGATTTTCGTCTAAGATCAGAATGTTTCGTTCACTTGCATGTAATAGTTACGTAGTATAGACTTAATGTTACATCTCTGAATGATACTTTATGGAATAGCCTCTTCATTCTTTAATTTTACTCAGTTAGAAGTGTGTATTGTTGTGGATCAATCATGAAGCGTAATTTTCCCCCTCCTCCCCCCCTCCCATTATGTAACTAACCATTAATTCGATGTCTAAAAATATTATAGGTTTTGCTAAATATATAGAAATGATAGTAATCAATAGTTTCAAAAGGTTTCATTGATTTTTAGATATGTACGAGTCATTTTTCTATTGTCCTTCTGGAAGAACATTGGGCAACTACGTCATAAAATATTAATGTAAAAAAGGATACTGGTAGCTTCTATGGCAGGCTTAGAAGAGAACAACCAGTAGAACATGACATCGCAAATGAAGAGATTTATGGTGAATCAACTATAAATGATTTAGGTATGCTCCATATTTTTTTCAAATTCATATAAAATATTGCAATTTCTATGATTTGTACTGGATATACTAAATATTTGTATGATTTATGACACATGCGATGTATACAGTATAACTACTTACAGTGCCTGGGTTAAATTTTAAAATTACTATAAAGTAGAACTCCTGTGTAGTGAATGAGTTAGGATCTAGTCCAAATATTGAGCATAGTTTCCTTAGTTTGGCATAAAATTCCTTTTAATTTTCTAAAACTGATTGCAATTCATCCCAGACTAAAGAAAATTTGTTCACTGTTCAGGTCACATCCTAACCCATTCGCTATAGAGGAGTTCTACAGCTGTATATTCGATTATGCATACATTTGTTCCCTTATTACTATTTTCCTGTTTACAAGTATTTATGCATTTTACTGATAGTAATATGGAAATTACTGTTGCTGGTGAAAATCGTGATACTGAAGATGATGGAGAAACTAGTGATTCTGAAAACGAAGCAAATCTTGAAGGAGGACACCCAGATAGATATACAGCCTGGACCATCAAATAGGACATTTCAAGTTGTCTGGAGCGAAGTCACTTCTGATGGAAGGAAAGCAAATTCGTGATGGTGTAAGAGTTGGCAGACCTTCTAATGTTGTTGAAAAGCTTTATTCCATGATGAAGGTACGTGGAAACAGATCAGATCCCATTCCTGAGAAACCCGTTGGAGCTGATGGACTCCATCATTGGCCAAGCTTTCAAGAAGCAGAAAATGGTTGTAAGGTGCCAAACTGTGCACAAAAAACTTACAACAAATGCAGTAAATGTGTCATCTTCTTATGTGTTACTAAATACTAAAAATAAAAATTGTTTCTCTAAATTTCACCCAGAATAAATTTACGGTTATCCAATAATTATTCTTTTTCATAGGAGTTTTACTGGTAATGATTTCGTCGAAAGGGAAATATTTTTATAATATAGTTTACTTGAGTATGTTTTTTTCTGTTATTATTTTCTTCAGTGTTATTTCAGTTTTGCTGTGTTTTAGATACTATGAAACAAGTAAAGGTCATATATTTTATGGAAACTTTACATATACATAAGAACTTCGTTTATGTTGCATTATTATTTTGTACTTATAAAAAAAAAAAAAAAAAATTTTATAAAAAAAGATTAGCTATATTATATATATACCTATATGAATATGAACCTGTGATATATATGATAAATGTGTGATATAACCGCCCAATGTTCTTCCCGAAGGACATTAGAATATAAAAAAAACTAATAATCAAAAATAATTTTTGCTTACAAATTTTTTCTTAAATAGGTTATCTATCTACAAAAAATCGATCAAAAAATTTTTGGGGGGTCTATAACATGTCTTGGTCGTTAAAGGGTTAATGACTGCACAGTATAAAGATTAAGGGAGCGAGCCCAGTTGTGTTGTGTGTTATTATTTTCAAGTGGATGGGGCGACTTCCAGAGTCACGTGATAGTGAAAATTGTTAATAAACCAAGGGGAGTTCTAGGAACAAACAATGACGAACACGCTTGATACTAAGGTTATTGAATGTTTAAAGATAGTAAGAAAACAGCAGAAAATAGTCCTAATGTTTCTTTTTATAATTTTAGGAGACATGATTACAAAGATTGGATAGAAATTTGTTGTAATTAGCAACTCACTAATATGGCTGCATGAACAACCAGTACCAAAAATTTCTGTCTGGAGACCAATTCTCAAGATGGCTTTTCACCAAGATTCACCATTCAAAACCAAGTTGAGGTCTCTCCTCAACTTGGTTTTATTAGGGTTGTTTTATTAGTCATTATTAGGGTTATGACAATATACATTAAAAATTATTGATCCTGAAATTATTATAGACTGATTGTAATTTCGTATGATATTCTCAAGATCTATGATTTAAATCGCATATTGTCACAAGTTCACATTCCTAGTACCTAATTATCTTATCAAATTATACTTTATAGATAAATTTAATATATTTATTTAGTTAAAATAGACTACACAGTTAACAGTAGTAAATTTTCCCGTTCTTGACGTCTCGCACCACCGGTCTCTTCTGTACGCTATTGGTCAGTTTAAAAAAGGTGTTTCCCATATGGGATTGGTCTGCTCTCTTAATCTTTATACTGTGCTACATATTCTATATAATGGGCCCAGTAAACATTACAAATGTTGGGCCAACGTTGGCCTAATTCAGAACAAAACTCAGGGCCAACGCTGTCATGCCGGTTTCGGCCCGACGTTGGCCCATCTCCCGGATGTCCACCGGCCCTGAACAGTATAACCACGTATAAACGACTTATTGGTACTGGCAATACTTAGCGTTGCCGATACCAAGCATCTACGGCTAATACTATTTTCATGTAACATGTGTATTAATTAGATTACGGTATACAGAACACGTAAAGACAACAGTTACTTCTAACAATGTAGTAACTGTCCTACAAATACATTTTACAGATCGAAGTCAGGAAAATAAAAATTAACAGTTGCCAATTCAAACTCAGATAGATATAATTTTACTTATGTTATTTTAACCAAATAATAATATGTCTATTTGAAATTAAATAGAAAGTAAAATTTTCAATGTGAATCATTATTTCAAATTAAAAAATAACTTTTCATACTAATTATATGAATGAACTAGCGTCCAAACTCATTTTTATGAACTAAATAAATGAAGTGTCTAATTAATAATTAAAGGGATAAAGGGAGTTGCCAAAAACGGCTACAATTTCAAAGATATACTTATTTGAGGATACTAAATTGGCTATTTGATGTGATTAAAGTTGAGAGAGATCATTTGCACCTAACTTCTGATTGGCTGGCGATAACTGCCAAAAAGAACCTGTAGACCAGTATAATAAATATACTGATACATCAAAAAATCACTAGATTGGTTAGACAATGTTTTCCTTCATTTGGCCAGAGCAGTTTGGCAACCGTTGGCCCAATGTCGTTTTCATTGCATTAGCCCAGTGTGTAATAGCACAGTATGAAGATTAGGGGAGTAGACCAATCTCATATGGGAGACATTTTTTTTATGACCTACACCCAATAGAACTAGGTCGAGGAGGGACCTCAACTTAAATTTAGAATGGAGTAGAAGTCTTGGTGATTTCTAGATTTTTGAGAAATGGACTCCACAAACAGCAATTTTTGATGGTTGTTGATTCAGCCTTATTAGAAAGTTGCTGTTAACAATAAATTTCTATCCAATTTTTGAAATTATGTCTCATAAAATTGTAAAAAGGCAATATTTTCTGCAGTTTTCTTACTAGCTATCTTTAAACATCCTTTCTATCACGCGCAATTTGCTTCTTGAACTCCTCTTTTTGGTTTGTCTTCATTTTTCACAATCACGTGACTGAGAGTGGCTGATTGCTGACGTCATGCACCATCCAGTTGAACTCAACTTCTAGCCTATCAGCGTTAATGTACACCTACAACTTGGTGTTTTCAAAGACAATATGGTACCTACATAGGTTAATT
This sequence comes from Caprella mutica, assembly GCA_947561585.1. NCBI lineage: Eukaryota > Metazoa > Arthropoda > Malacostraca > Amphipoda > Caprellidae > Caprella > Caprella mutica. The sequence continues at coordinate 10,029 of CANNZV010002039.1, read as the reverse complement.
ATACTTGCTTGGTATACCTTGTTTGTTATGATTATTCTTCGTTACTAAATTATATTCAAAATACTAAATTGAACCACATATGCGATCTTGTAGAATTAATTAATATAAAGTAATTAGTTATGTAATCCCTATTCAGTAGAGGATATTTATATATAATAACTACTTCACGCGTTAAGGCTGAAGATTATCCCTCTGTGAATTTGGTTTGGTATGCTCATAGTAAACAGAATAGTATAGTACCCCAATTGCATGTATTATTCAAATTTATTCTGGGTAGGCTGTGACGTCATGTATGTAAGCAAGAGGTCACGTCATAGTGAACAGAATTGCTGTGGGTCACGTGGAATAGAGAATTAAGGTGGCGGCCAACACGACCGATCTGACTAATGATCTAATTATCTTGAATAAATCGTCTTCTTCAAGACTAAAAATTTGTTACTATTTTGGGTGTAAAAAGACCAGTAGCAATTTCATCAACAGTCATTTTTTTTAATTTTCGTCCGTATGACTATAAAGATTGGATAATAGCATGCGGTAATGTGGAATTTAAAAAAATATCACTGAAAACGTTATTTAACAAAAGTTGGGTGTGTTGCAGCCATCTTTTGTTTTTGTACTGTACGTACGCACCATTGTTGACATGTGACGTCACAGCCTACCGGGACACGCGTAATATCCCCCCTATAGCTCTGGGATACTATATCTTCTCTGTACTGTGGTATGCTTCTGATTGGTTGTTATTATTCTAGCTAGTGCCCTATCAAGTTGAGCGTCTACCTTATATTGTCTTAGGTAATAGCATAGCCCTGCCAATGCCCGATCGTGCCTTTACTTTGCCAACGTTTACGATAGTGCAATGTTATCAGGGGGTTTCAACACGCCATGGCGCCAATATTTGGCATTACTTGTGCCCCTGCTATGCTACCTCCATATACACTTTGAGAAACTCACGATAACATTTCCTGAGATCAGCCATTGTCACCTGTTGAAAGAAAATTTGAGTAAAAAGATGATCCAGAAAACGGAGCTGCGTCTACACATTCCAATATGTCCGCGCAGTTCACGGAAATCTATGCTCATTAGCTCAGTCTCTTTTTGGAGTCAAAATTTGCGCAGTTTTCCTGTTTACACGCAACGTTTTACCTACAACGTCTTGAACTGCGCAGGCAAAACTGTGTAAAAAACGTAGCGTGCAAACCAGCCTTCACGGTTTCCGCAGGCGGCTAACATAGCCGTTCCGAGCCGTTACAATCTTAGTGTAGATTTAGAAACGAGGGAGAGTACACGTGTGTGCGTCGCTCTCAGACCTGACTGAGTAAGTTGAGTAACGGTTCTCGTTAGCACACATTATTCTTCAAAATACTTTAGGTATCTGATCATTTTGCTCAATAATTTTCTCATCTATGGACATTTAACTGATGTAAGAAGATTAATTGATGAATATTTAGGCAACAGATGCAATGTTAATGACTTAAATAAGCGTTTGGTGGAGCGCCTGCTAGATGCGTGCACTCTTCCTCGTTTCTCAAACGTCACTGGCCGTGTGCGAATGCTCCTTGAACTGTCAGTCTGTTGCTAGGGTGACGTTAATTTTCAGGAAAAAATGTTAATTAAAGTTTACTATTTTAACGTATATTTATTATGAAATAGAAAACAAGAATCGAAGTCGGAATTAAAATATTTCGAGCAAACTGAATAGTGATTTATTAACTCTGAATAGTGACTTATAACTGTTCAGTCTCAACGCCATTGTGCAAGTCTTTAACTGGACTAAAACAACTTGCAGTCTTGCACTGATCTTTAGATGTATTGGTACAATTGATAAATTAACATTTTCGTACATTGCCCATCGGACTATTGAGAAGTCCCCGACCCCCTTATATAAGTATTGATTATTTTTGTATCAAAATCTCTGTGAATTCTAGGATCAGTGTACATTTAGGTGTCTTAATATGTGATTCTCCAGCCAGCCAATATCTGAAAAAGAGTACAAGTTATAATGTATATCATGGATGTGAACGTTGTAACGAGAAAGGCTACTGTTATATTTCCTTATTTGAATTGTGCGAAAAGAGATGATACTCTTATAGTAATTCTATCCCTGGTTAATTCTCTGACTTAATTAAATATACTGCATGATAGCAACTAATTATATAAGAATTATAATGTATTTAGGTACAATATCAGGTATATATTATTTTTCCAGGTAATGAATGGTATAGCCAGCCATATAGGTGGCCTGTTATGATATGTCTCAGATTTTTTTTGGATACGGAAGTTTCCTATTCTTTTTCTTGCTTAGTCAGGTTAGAAAGTTGGAATCCAGTGCAAACCCCACCCTAACAATTTAAATTACATTATTGTTATAAATACATAAACCAACTTTGTAATGGTTTGAAGTTTTAGAACTAGTGACCGATTATAGCTCTAATAAATAGAATAATACAAATTTATAATGTTTAATCTAAGGATTATTGAAATAAAAATAAAAGCTATAAGTTTTGGATGATTTTCTCTAAGTATTAAAAAAAAATCATTGTGTAAATAAACACGGAGGAATTGCTTTAAAAGAGAAATAATTTAAAAAAGTTAATGATTCAAAGAAATCAAGCTCAGCTACAGATGGAGTGGTGACAGGACAACTCACCGCCGGACAATTCGCCGTAAGGACAACTCGACGCTAGGACAATTCGACGTCAAAACAACTCGCCATATGATATATGTTTTAACGCCGTATACACATTGTATAAAAAAATATTATAAATATAAGCTGCGTGTTGTAAATTATTTATTATTATTATTGCGTATTTGAAAAAGTTTTCTTTTCCATTTCAAAAGTAAAATATAATGTTTTTTTAACTATAATATAAACATAGTGTGTGTTCTAAATTAACAATACAATTTTTCTTCGTTCTATTTGAATGTGTATTTTGCCAAAAATAATTTGCCATTGGAAAGAAAACAAGTTCAGGTGTTTTCTTAATACTTTTAATGACCTGTAAAATTTACTTTCGTTTAAAATTAGTACATCAGTGCAAACGAAAGGTTATTTAACTACGAAGTCTTGGTTTTTTTCTTATGTAGGCTAATAAGTTACATTTACTATCACCTCTTCATTTTCCTCTTCTATTCGTGAGTGCAGTCGCCTGTGCTTGTGTTCCTTCTTATATCATTCCTTGGTAAGTGATCGCATCCACGAAGTAGCTTTTCTGCATTCATGAGAATTGTCACGGACTGGTGGTCATGCTTTCTGACTTCTTCTTCCTGCCCCTTGTATTTAATTTCCTTTTGACGTCAACTAAAAAGCCCTTCGTTTTAAAGCAGACGTTGAACACTCCTAAATTAAAATTAATATTTTTTGCGGCCTGAAATAATGAAATGTGTCAACTATTGTTTTACGTCAGCTTATTATAGAAGCAAATCATTGTTCAAATTTATAACATTTTTAAATATATTTAAATGATGTACACGCTGGCAAAACATTAATCACGCGACGAGTTGTCCTAGAACCAGATGGAGTATATAAAGGCCCCTTAACACGCTAAGTGCTAGTGCCACTTTGTGGTGACACTGCTCTATGCCCCACCCTTTTATGCAAAACTTGGTGGTGGCCAAGCTATCGCTCTGGGTCAGTATAATTCAAATTCAATAATTTGATAAGATAATTACTAGAATTGTGACAATATGCGTTTTAAATCATATATCTTAAGAATATACGAAAATTCAATCTGTCTATAATATTTTCAGGATCTGTGATTTAAAACTTATATTGTCACAACCCTTATAAAACTAAGTTTAAGGGGACTGACCATGGAAAAATCTCAAAATGTTATAGTTTATTTTATTTCATAAATAGGATAGGACCATAGCCGTCTATAGTTTATCAGGCCAGCTCATCATGGCGTTTATAGTTCAATCAGCTGTTCAAAGCGGTCCTATGATATCTAATTACTGTCGCTAAAATTAATGGATAAAGATGGCGCGCAACATATTTTCTTCAGTTTTTATGCCATTGCGCGCTCTTCATGATGTTTTTTTCGCCTTGTGTTTTCTATGATATAAATTGAGGAATGTTCCAAATAATTTGCCATCAAATTTATGTGAATTTATCAATCATATTATATATAAACGTGGTTTTTCACTGAACGAGTTGCCAGGCGATGGAGGCAAATTAGAGATTTAAGAGTTGATTATGAACTTATTATCACCTACTTGTTAGGATTCAACCTTTCTACTTGTGTAGTTATGTTAACTAAGTTACCTAGCATGTTAATTACGACTGATAAACCTAATTTGGTATTCTTTAGCACTACCTATTCTATATTTCAAGAGGCTGGCAAACTGTATGCCAATGTACAGCTAAAATTTTCGCAGTACTTCTGATTCAAGCCAATTCGGCTCATATTTCATGATTTCAAGCCTAAATTAACATAGAATTCATTCAAATTTTCAAGCCAATTAGATCTATCTAAGTTTTAACATTTGAAATGTAAGGTAATTGTTTGGCTTTAACTGGCATACTCTGTAATATGGTCTAGGTTCAGCCAGTTCAATTTTATATACATACCTAAATTTGATCAGTTACAAATGAAAATTCGGGGGAAAAAATTCTCCAGTCCTATCAATTATGCCTTTGGCAATATTTTCATTCCCTATTGAAACTTTCGTCAGACAACTCTAAATTGGTTTAAATTGCATTACGATGTGAGGACAACCACCATTTTGATTGAAACTCCATCAAGCTCTTGTGTATATAGAGACGAATTTTAAATAGATTAATTATTATCAGGTCAGTTAAATAACACTAATACAGTAATTGAATAATTACAAATCCATTGGTATAGTTTATTTCATCATTACACAGTTATGTTTGGCTTAAAATAGTCCAATTATAAAAACGGATGCAGACTAAGTTCGCCATTTGTTTTGATTTTTAGGACCACTTTGAACAGCTGTTATTTTCGGGAATCTGGCCTGATCAACTATAGACCACCTTGATAGGACCCGATAGGTACCTAATAACCTTATAAACGATTGTACAAAAAATCAAAATTCTAGAGTGTGCCTGTGTGACGCTATGCCCATGGGTCATGAGCCCCCCCCCCCCCTCCCTGTTTTTTTAATCCTTATTTACCTAGTTAAACAAATGAAGAACTACTTAGATAGAAATAACTGAGAGTTGTTAAGGGGACTGACCCAGCGATTTTGTACTTTTTAACCTAATTTTTTTTCTTCTTGATGTATTCCTATAACACTAAGGTAGGTGTGTGTAAAATTTTATAACGCTACCTACTCCCAAGGGAGATGGGGAGATGTGGGTAAGGACAGTGAGTCAGGTGGCGCTGATGATACCCGCACCCTTGAGGGCGTAATACCGGGACTTGAGAGCCCGGGTGCCAAACACACAAAAAAAACGAAAAAAATATTATTTTTTCTTATTATTGCTCTCCTGAACAGTTGCAAATGTTGCAACTTTCCATTTTTTCAAAATCTCAAACAGTTTTGAAGTTAAGGCTTAGCTGTTTTTTGCATTCGATGCTTCTGTAAATGATCTCCAAAAAGTCGGAATAGATTTTTGATTGTGAACTTCATTTTAAAAAAAATATATAAAAAACTTGTTTTTTTTTTTTGCAATACGTGAAAAAATGTTTGTTTCGAAATTCGAACAAAACTCTACTAAGATTCTAGACCATCCCCTGGAGAATCGAATACAAAAGACCGCAATGCCGTAGCTTCAACCAGAACAAATCCTTAGGTTTTTGGAAAAAGGGTCAAAATCCGTTCGAAATTTGAATAACTCGTTTTCTATAGGTCAAACCGAAAAAATGCCACGAACAAAATCGAAAGAGAATTCAATTTTACATATGGATATCAAGTTTCAGAACCGTAGCTGCATTAATAAAAGTTTTCAAAAACCATGGACGGTCCCTTTAAGGGGATAGTCCCACTTACAAAACTTTTTCTTCATTATGAATCGTAGAACATTGAAATTTGATACACATTTATAACATCATATTTGGAATCTTTTTCGTTGATGGAAAAAATCACATTTTTTCATAGAAAACGAAATATGAAAGAAAACGTGATTTTTGAGGAGGCTGCGATAAATGTATCTTCTCCCGTCAATTTTTAACATACATTAATAATATTGGTATCATTGAAAGCGGGAAGACTTGGGCAACAAAAGTGAGTTCGCATAAAAAAAATTCTTCTCTGACCTATATTTAATATTTTCAATCTTCGTTAAAAATTGACGAAGAAGATAGTCGATAGATCTTGAGTCCCAAAATATAGAAAAAGGACTACTTTTCAGGAGAGCCAAAAGAGTAAAAACATTTTTTTATTTCCAGAGTTGGAATTTTGAAACGAATTAGACTCTATTTCTTTGCCCAAGTCTTTGCACATCCAATGGTTCCCATATCATCGCTGTAGGTTGAAAATGAACGGAGGAGATAAATTTCTTTAGTCCACCTTAAAAACACGTTTTCTTCCATATCTCATTTTCTATGAAGAAAAGATGATTTACACCATTAACTAAAAATATTCTTCTTTCGATGTTTTATATGTGTATCAAATTTAAAAACTTAACAATTAACAATAAAAATCTTGGGGGGACGATACCCTTAGAGAAACGAAACCTCAACATAGTTTTGAATGGAGTCAAAATGTTGGTGAATTGCCATCTTGATTCTTGACATATGGTCTCCACAGACGGGTGTAGGTCATAAGCCCCCCCCCCCAGTCAAGAGCCCCCCTAGGTCATAAGCCCCCCCGGTCAAGAGCCCCCCTGTTTTTAAATCCTTATTTACCTATATTATTTAATCCTTATTGACACTTTCGTAGTTCATTACTGATTAGACATAAAATATATGTATATCGGGGGCGTGCCGCCCCCCCCCCAACCCCCCTGCCAGGTCATTAAACAATCATGAAGTGTGCAGTACAACAATCTAGCGGATACAACAAACTACATTAGCAACTCTCAGTTATTTCTATCTAAGTACTTCTTCATTTGTTTAACTAGGTAAATAAGAATTAAAAAAACATGGAGGGGGGCTCGTGACCGGGGGAGTTTATGACCTAGGAGGGCTCATGACCGGGGGGGGGGGGGCTCTTGACCGTACCCCTCCACAGACATAGCAATTTTTGATAATGGTTGTTGATTCAGCCATATCAGAGAGTTGCTGATTACAACAAATTTCTATCCAATCTTTGTAATCATGTCTCCTACAATTGTTTAAAAAAATAGAACTATTTTCTGCTGTATTCTTACCATCTTTAAACATTTATTAACCTTCCTATCACGCGCGTTTGCCATTGTTATTTGTTTGTATCTAGAACTGGCCTAGGTTTGTCTACACTTTTCGCAATCAGGACAGGTGACTCTTGGAGTCGCTGATTGGTTCAAGATTGCTGACGTCACAGATCATTGAATATAGGAAGATGTCGCACTACAGTATTTTCAATTTTCTACCGACACTTGGCACCGAACTCGTCCGTACCGTGACGTATTCTTGGAGTTGCCTACGATTGATGTATTACTTATTTTTAATTAATAAAAATCGACATAAATAGAATGATATTGAACTTAAATATGATATTGAAAATCAAAATATTCATTTATGATATTAAATTGATAATGGAATTATATATTTATAAGGAATATAATTATTTCTGTTCTGTAGATGGTTTGTACGTGTGTGTTCAGTACGAAAGTGATGTGTCGGTTTATTTCTGATGCAATATCGTTAGCATGCGGCCGTGCACTGTACTCAGTGACTAAATTTACTAATTATTTTATCTTACATAAAAATTAAACTAGTTAGAAATTGGCAATGTACGAAAATGTTCATTTATCAATTGTACCAATACATCTAAAGATCGGTACAAGTTGTTTTTGTCCAGAAAACATGATTATAATCTGTGGTTAAGACTTGAACAATGGCGTTGATACTGAACAGTCACTATCCAGTTTGCTCGAAATATTTTAATTCCGACTTCGATTCTTGTTTTCTATTTTTTAATAAATATACGTTAAAATATTAAAATTTAATTAACCTTTTTTCCTGAAAATTAAAATTTACATAACTGCCTCGGTTTCCCCTTATTAGTAGTAAAAGAAAATGTAGCTCTGACCGTTATATATATATATATATACATATACTCGTTTGTTGGTACGTTTGTAATATGTGACGTCATGCTACCCCTCTCTCTGATTGGCTGATTCGCTCTCGGTTAAATAATTATTTGGCCACTAGCGTCCAGGTAGCAGTGAAACATCTTCCTATATTCAATGATCTGTGGTCTAAGTGGCTATTATCAATGAACCGTGGACAGGAACTTTTTCATAAATTACCCACAATCATTTTGGCTAGTTGTGGCTAATTTAATCGTTGTCATATGATAAATTACAGATGAAGATAATCACAAATTTTTGTAATAAACCCATTTTTTCTCTCGAAGGCTGGAGAGGAGCTTCAAAAATAATAGAAGGAATTGATAACAACATGGTTCAATGGATTTCAATGTCAGAATTAAAAGATATGGAGAGCTGAATTATTGGGTAATATGTAGTTTGTCGAGTGATGTCATTTATTTTGAACAAATAAGAAGCTCGTGGAGTCACTTGTCTAAAATACCATTTTTGGTCTAAAACAGGCGTGGTTAAAATGTTAAGACGTTTATTTGATTTTAACATGTTGGTTCAATTAGGATCTGGGATAGGATATATTTTCTAAAAAAAACATTTCAATAAAACTATCATTATCAGTTGTTTGAGGAAATTGCCATGTGAAAATATCACCGAAATAGGCAGTATAGTTGGACCTCACCTATAGCTACTGGGTGTAGGTCATAAGCCCCCCCGGTCATGAGCCCCCTAGGTCATAACCCCCCGGTCAAGAGCCCCCTCCCCCCCCCCCCCCCGATCACGAGCCCAACCGTTTTTAAATCCCTATTTACCTATATTATTTAATCCTTATTGACACTTTAGTAGTTCATTACTGATTAGAAATAAAGTATATGTATATAGGGGGGGCGTGCCGCCCCCCGAACCCCCCTGCCAGGTCATTAAACAATCATGAAGTGTGCAGTACAACAAACTAGCGGATACAACAAACAACATCTAGCAACTCTCAGTTATTTCTATATAAGTAGCTCTTCATTTGTTTAACTAGGTAAATAAGGATTAAAAAAACAAGGAAGGGGGGGCACGGTGACCGGGGGGGCTTATGACCTAGGGGGGCTATGACCGGGGGGGCTCTTGACCGTACCCCAAAGCTACTACCACTGCCTGAAATGATATAATTTCAGAACAAGGAAGTTATAGTACTGGAACTGTAACAACGTCTCTTAGCTACATTGTTAGGTCTGTTTTTCGGTCCACTGCTATATACGTAGTAATGACAGTAGAGTGATTTGTTACCGTGACGTCATTAAGGCAACAGACTTTATCGAAAATTAAGGTCAAGTAGTTTGAATAACTGAATACACCATTTACTCTCTTCTTATATTGGCAATAAATAAACATTTTTTCATAATTTATCACTCTTAGATTGTCTTAAATTTAATTTTGAGTGTTGCGGTGATTACGTCACGTACACTAACCGTCTCAATTGTCACTACTATATTCGATACACTGGTAGTCCGTGAATATGCATGTATTAGCAGTGGACTAGACTACAGACACATATAAACAAAATGTTAGCAGCCTGTTTCAGAATAACAAGGGTAGTTACAATATTCTACCGGAGGGTCCTATCCATATGGGCTACTCAGCAGGACATCTTATTCCGGGGTGTAGGTCATAAGCCCCCACGGTCACGAGGGGGTACGGTCAAGAGCCCCCCCGGTCATGAGCCCCCCTAGGTCATAAGCCCCCCCTCCATGTTTTTTTAATCCTTATTTACCTAGTTAAACAAATGAAGAACTACTTAGATAGAAATAACTGAGGGTTGCTAATGTAGTTTGTTGTATCCGCTAGATTGTTGTACTGCACACTTCATGATTGTTTAATGACCTGGCACGGGG